>JAWLRI010000122.1:406235-441021 GCA_034781795.1 Crypturellus tataupa
AGGAAAGGAAAGGAAAGGAAAGGAAAGGAAAGGAAAGGAAAGGAAAGGAAAGGAAAGGAAAGGAAAGGAAAGGAACACCTAAAATCCCAAAATGCATTTTGGATATTGAAGTATCTTTTATTTTATTTAATTTTCATGGTGAAAGAGAGCTATTTGCAACAGATGGCTGCCATTTTTATTGACCTGCTCAAATACCATCCTCCCCACAAATAAAAGAAAATTGCAGTAAGTGTAGGGACACTTAATATTCATTTTAAAATATTTCTTTTCTCACTATCTATGCAAGCTTACTATCTAACAGTCACAATCTTATCTGTCTTTTCGGCTTGTATGATTTCAGTGCAGCTGCTTTGACGCCCCTATTGTCATCTATACACTACCAAAGACTGTGTGTGTCTTCCACTTTAAGAGTAATGGATATCTATAAATCCCACATTCCTTGGTAGCATATTTCCTGGAAGGATCCCATGGACATGTGACAGCACTTCAAGACTAGATGAGTGTGACTGTGGCAGCTGGATTAGCTGTAATCCATCCAAAAACTTGGTCTTGCTGTGAGGATAGGTCTCTACCCAAGTCTAGCCAAAGGCTGTGTGATCTCAAGTACTTCTCACCATGTAAACCTTCTTAAGTCTGAACCATGGGTTGATCTGCACATCATGCAGACAAATAGTGTTTGGATGTGATCTCGAACCTGAATTTGCATTTGAAAAATAATAGTGTAAATGTGCCCTTACAGGGTCAGAAGTTCCCTGTTTACACAGGATTAAAGCTTAGTCTGCAAGCAATGTTCAGGACCTTAGGCAAGGGTGCTAACCTTACCTAAGGTTAGCAAGTCTTAAGGCAAGGGTGCTAACCTTGCCTTCATTTATCATACCAGACTGTATAGTATTTCTGATAAGCAGGATTTAATCCTAGGAGCAATCAATAGAAGAACTGAAGAAGGGAAATAATCACAAGAATAAGAGATAACTGCACGTTCCGCCTCTAAATTATCTGAAAAGAATTCTAATTCCAGTTCTTTACCATCTTCTCTTTCTAGTGCCTCAGGGGAGATGATTCCCTCTGCAGCAAAACTCCTCGAGGTAGATTTGAGATGTTTGAGTCTAAATTAAACTCCTCAAGGTAGATTTGACACATTTGAGTTTAAATTAAACTCTGTTTCAAATAAAATTATAAGTTTGGAACAATGTTCAAGGGATATGGAACAAAAAGTCAACGGCACAATGATGAGATCAAGCCTTTTCTTCAGAATAATAGTTTGAAAACTTAAATTTTGGAATTTGTCAAGACAATGTACAAAATGATTGTAAATCAGAATATATGAAAAGTTTTGTAAAACCTACATACATTTGTCTTGGAATATTAGTAGCTACTTTTTTCTATAGAGGGCATAGCATTTTTAGTTTTGCTGTTAATCCCTTGCTGAGATTTTCATTCAGATTTGATTTCCAGTTCTCTCCTGTGTCCTTAGATTTTGTTTCAGTAAATATGATTGATAATATTTTCAGATGTGCCTAAAAAGAATTTACAAATTTAAGAACATAGTGTATGAATCAACTCACTCAATGTCTCCAATCCCACACCCTCTCTCAGGGAAAAGAAGAAAAAATAGGAAAAAAAAAGAGTTTTACTTAAAAAAAAGCATTATAGATCATGCAACTCTAAATAACTGCAGATTTCTAGCATGATACAACTGTACCTAGATGGTATCTCTTTTTAGAGTGGTTTGCTAGAGTGCTTAACTCTAGCAGTCCAAGCAAGTTCAGAATAGCTTATCTCCTATCCATGGTCTGTTGTCATCAGATTTAGATGGAAAATCACCTAACTTTCTCAAAGACCACCACAGAAGCTGGAAAAGTTGAATTTGATTAAGACTACAAACCCTCTTGGCTTCAATGACTCATTTCTGGTACAGTGTGATGGCTATGACTGTCAAAACCAGATCTTGCTTCCTGGAATATTTGTTTATTTATATTGGAGAAAATATAAACTGTTTCCTAGAAAGAAGGAATTAAACTAGTTAAGTCTTCTTTCTAAAAATCTTCTACTTATCATTAAGCTATACTACGGAATATAAGGGACTAGAGGGGATGGGACCTTAGTGGACTAATACTAATTGGTAACTAATTGGTAACTAATACTAACTGATATGACAGTTACCCATATTTTCAATGAATAGGTAAATAGCTAATATATGCAAACAGGACTTCCTTTCTTCATTTTCCTTTGGAGTGTTTACCTCCCTTCATTGACTATAGACAAAATTTAGGCTGTTGTTTTGTGAAGACTGCTCTCTCGGACTAAGAATTCACAATTCTGTCTTCATATTTAACTTAATCACAAAGGAAAAATAGGCTACTGCAGCTTTAGTTCCCTACGCATGAACAGAGATGATGGCATAAATTTCAGAATACAAAGCATAGATTACCTCAGAGCCCAGGCTATTCACTTGGGAAAATATGTAGGTTTGTGACGCCATGTGTACTGGAATCTGTTCCATCACAGAGAAGTTTTTTAATGTTTTGGATTAAGAAGAAAAATTGCTTGATTTTTATCTGTGAATTCTGTATATAGATATAAAAGCAATCCTTTCATATGTATATTTTTTGTGCCTGAACAACTGTAGTATCTTCTGATGTAGTAGATGTTTGCTATTATGTCATTCTAGATTATTTTTAACACTAGGGATTTTTAAACTGCACTCTTTAAATAAACGCTAGCTGAAATATACCAGTTATTCTTTTTTCTATACTTAACTGTCTGTGATGCTTATTTGGTTATCTAGTAGCTTATTTGGTTAATGCGTTCTTTTTAAAAGGTGAAATACTGCTATAAGATTTATTGCTTGATTACTGGATTTATCTCTTGAAGTTATAGGACTAATTGTTTTTAGAATTAAACAAAAATAAAATGGGAACAGTAATCCAACGGCTTACTTCATAATGTAATGGTACCTTACTCTAGACAATAAGAAACTTCTCAAGTGTAAATTGCTGCATTTCCCACTTAAGCAAATCATCCCTGCAATAACAGTAAGAGTAATGACATGCTCAATCCAATGGGACGCTTTGAACAAATACAGCTGTCATAAATATATTAAACCTCACTAAACTTATCCAAGCCTTTAATGATATGTGGCATCACTGGACTCCCTCTATCAGAGTGCGTGTTGTGCCTTCGCTGGGGTCTGCGGGAGTTAGTTTCATACAGACAGCCTACAAGGAAGGAATGCCACAGCTATCCAACTCCACAGGCATCTAAAGGAAAGAACGGCAGCTCATTATTTTTCTCTTGCCCACTTACTGTAGTGACTGGGGAGTAAGGGGATAGTAACATATTGCTCGCAGACATCATCAGCAGCTCTTCTCCACTTAGCCGACCTCCCCTACCACTCAGAAACCTGGAGATCCACCCATTAGTGAGCACGGTGAAGTAATAAACAAGCATACATATATATGTTTTCTTATTTGCAAGATGTGGAGAGAAAATATAGCAAACTTACTGCCTCAAGTCAAAGATACTTTTTACCTAAGAAAAAGCCATGATATACAACAAAGAAACATGGAGAAGAGAGCATATTCATTCTTGTTTACAACTGTACTACTTTAGTGCTCTGATTCCCAATTTTGTAAGTAGGACTCTTCATCAGAGTCACTAATTGTGAATCCAAAATGATAAAAGGTGAAATGCTAGAACAATACCAAGTATACATAACAACACAAAGCTTATTTAATTAACTACAAAAAATTCCTCTATTTTCTCCATACCTAATGTAACTTCCCCCTTTTGTTTCATATAGTAGAGGGAGAGTCATTAATATACATCTCTATGGAGTTATAAGGGGACGATAAGAGATGCTGTACTGTTATGCAGATGGCCCTTGGTCTAAGAGACTTGAATAAAGTACCATTGTGCTCCTAATTAACTCTAAAATGACGATGCCAATTGCTTTGCTGTGTTTGAAACCTTCTGTTCTCATATGTTTTGATGAGTTGTTTATTCACAAAAAAAAAATACTTGGATGTTTTGTTGACCACAAAGCAGCACTCAGAAGATACTGAAGTTGGCAGAATTAGCCTACACCCACTTGTCAGGCTAGCAGAATGCATTAACAAACTTCAGGAAGTGCTCCCTTAGACTATCATTGATTGAAGGGTAAAGTCTATGACTGTAGCCTGCAAATATTTCCTGGCAGTAATTCAATATAGCTGGAGATCACTGCTCTGTAATGAACTACAACTCTAACTTCTGTTAAACTAAGCTAGCACTCAAGTTTGTTAACAGAAGTCTTTAAGAAATGAGGATACCATGATCCTTACTCAACTCTTTAAAAGATTAGTAGTAAATTAAATGCTGGCACACAAAGTAAATTAGAACATCAAACGATACTGGAATAATAAACTTTAAACTGTGTACCAAATTATGTTCATCTTGCAAAAGGCAAGATATGTAAATTAAGCCCAACACACCAGGAAACCACTGTGCATATAACTGTGTGAAATGTAATGGGAGGTACACATATTTATAGTCGTTTTGAAGTTATTTGACTGATTCCTGCGTAGGTAGCCTCCAGGAGTACATTAAGGCAAATGTTGACATATGGTTTAATCCTGCATTTGCAAACATATACTGTGCAACCACATTAAAGCAACAACAGCAGCTCCCATATGTTTATTTACTGATCAGGTGCTTGGGAAAAAAATGTTTTTTTTTTTCTGGATGTTACTTCACCTAAATTAGAAGATGCTCAGAAACATTCACAGTTGCTTTCAATGTCTCCTGGGCTTCCCACTGCTTATTGTGCTCCCTGCATGTGGGAAAAATGTGACTGAGTTTTTAAGATCTGGTGCATGAATTACATGAATATATATATATATATATATATATATATATATATATATATATGTAAAGGGAAATAAAAAGTTTTCCTTTGTTGTATGATAAAACTACAAATACCTCCTCTCCCTCAGCTACCTTGGTGCTGTGGTAAATGAGATATATAATGTGATTGAGTTCTGATCTAAATAGATAGTATAGTCATAGTCACAGCAGGTTTGGAGGACAGAGTTCTATTTTCAAGATGGACAGCAAAGAAATACAATCCTTGAGAAATATCTAAAGCAAGATCCAGAAAGATATGTTTCAACAGGCATCTGGGTACAGTGATGCCTAAGAATAATCACTGAATTGCCAACAGAGCTGTCCAAGCTGTCGGACAGTAGATCTGCAAATGAGGTCTGACCTGTGGTGCTCTGTCCATTCTGATGAGTAAGTGCTGTGCAGGAGTTCCGGCCTGAACATCTCACTCTGTTTGTATATCCTAAAAAAAATTCATATTCATTGAAATATGGACATAGTCAAAAGAAGGGGAAATCACATGCAGTTCTTCTCTGTTCCAGGTGAATGCTTTCACTTTTAAACAAGCGAACATTGCAACCTACCTTTTGCATGCTTTCTGTCTGGCCTCATGATTGCTTTCCTGACAGAACAGCATTCTGTTTTCAAATGTAAAGGTTAACAGCTCAGTGTACTTGCTATGAAGTGGGTTCATTCCCTTAGAGTCTAAGGAAATTTAAAATCCTGCATTGCTTAGCTGAATCATTTTACCAATAGGCTAGCACAAGCAGTATGGTTTTTCACCTCCGGAAATATTTTTTAATAAAATCAATGGCATTGGTTTATATTAGGCTAATGAACATCTTGAGGATATCTGTACTGTTGGCTTGTTAGGTGACTGATCACAATTAGATAGCATGCTCCTAAGTTCTGTCATAACTGAAACACTGCTGGGCATGGTAAGGAGCATTTTTAGGTGCCTAACAAATATTCATGTGAAACTTTAGAGGTCCACAGTGGATTCATGGCAGGTTTTTAGGATCCCTTGAGATCTTAAGCCTCTACATTCTTGCTCACATCTGATAATATTTCTTTTCTCTTCCTGTCTTCTGTTTCTAACACTATGCTGAATTTAACAGAATTATCAAAAATGAGAAGTACCAGATTGACTTCTTTTTTATGTTGCTGTTGGGGAAAAATAGTTGGAATATATGCTGCACTGAATGGTAAAAACATGTCCTAGGGAAATACCAGAATGCCTTCTCGGAAGAGTAATATTCAAGAACAAATACACAGTATGAATACATGCAAAACACGAAGTATGAAGTTTAAACCTTCTCACTTAGAAGGTTTACCTGTCTCTGAATTTGCATTCAGATTTATGCATTACAAACAGTATAATTAGTTTTTGACTGGAATTGCCTGCAAAGACTAAGGTAGCAAGTGATATTAAAAAAAAAAAGGCATCTTAAATCCCTGTTTGTTAGTAATGTTTTATTACACTGCATATATTATTTATATAAAGGATTAAAAAATGTATTAAAGCAGAAATGCCTTCTTAATAGCTATTGCCTTTTGAGTACTGCCCTGCATTAGTACAATCGATTTTCACATCATTTTCATGCTCCTGTAGTATGTCTACCCTATTTTAAATGCACAGATTTGCTGTAAGGATAGAATATTGTTGCCATCCATGAGACAGCAGCTAGATTTATGGGAGCTCTGAAATCAGTTTAAAAACTCCTCAAGTCTCTTCCCAGTGTGATCATTTTCCTCCTGGGTCCAAGATCTCTTTAACTGTTCTAGGACTGTGTCTTGAATCTGGAAGAGTTCACCATGATGTTGCCACACAGTAACTCATCCATCACTCATGGTATGTTCTGTGAGTACTGATTGCACAATATCATTTTCTCCATGTATTGGGGATGCTTCACTTGTCAGAGGGCTTTGAAAGTAGTCAGCTTTCATCAGTGGATCCTGACAACATGGAAAGAATGAGTCACCTGAAGGAAGCATAGGGCATAGCATTTCAGAAGTGATATCTGAAGACTGATTATTCTTTGTCCTTGACACCCTGCCAAAGGCTAGATACACTAAGCATTTGGGAAGTAATGGAGCCTACAAATCACTGGTTGCCTACAGTCCCACTCACGCCACAAGAGGATAGCACGCTTGACTTCAGTTCAGTTTTTATTACATGTTGTAAACTTTTGACTGTTCTGATGTGTGTTGTCATTGATGTGTCAAGCTTGGGCCCTGACAGGGTGTCTGACCTGATAGAGATCAAAAATGCTCTGTTAAAGCTTTAAAAAAAAGAAAATAAAATGAATTAAAGGAATACTGTTTTGAGATTTCTCTTAATCATACACAATTAGCAGTAATGCAATATGGAATCAAAATACAGTAGTGGTTTTAGCATGTAGCAACACTCCTAAGTTACATGAGTGTGGGAAGGGAATCCTGAAATGTCCTCAGAAGTTTTATCCATATATTCTGATATTCCCTGTCTTGTTAAAAAAGTCTTTGTCCTGATACATTTACCCCTACATGCTGTTTCAGTATTTTTTAAAATAAAAACTAGTTTAAAAAGTGCATTTGACATGAAGAGAATCACTAAAAGACTTGATGGAAGATAATTCCTTGACACTACTTTAAAATCTATTACAGTTTATCAGAATGCTACAGTTTAGGGCTAATCTTCCTCTCTGACATTATCAATACCAGCAGTCAGCTTGCCCTTTTAAGTGTGAATCTGCTATCAAATTGTTAGCATTTTTCCCCTATCCATCAAAGAAACAAAAGAAACAAAGGTCTATAAAAGCTAGAAGGGGTAACAATGGCAGCGCCATCGTAGACATTTTAAATTCTAATTAAAGAAGGAAAATGCAAATGGAACAGCATTGCCCCAAAGCAAACTTTTACATTTTAATCGCGGGTCTTTGGAAGTAGGATGTCCACTCATAGATGGAAACATGTTGCCTGTCAAAAAGTGGCACCTGTTGAAGAACATTCATAAACAGCACTGTTCGTTGTGTGGCAGAGTTCTGCCAAGGCAAATAAAGCATAATGATGCAGCTAACGTCTGAACCGAATGAGCACATGTAAAAGATGCCCGTGCATGGAGGGGTACAAAGCGCTTGTAATGCAGACAGCTGAATGTGCAAGATGTAAAACAGCATGATTTTTATGTCTTTCTTTTTAATATCTAGCATCAAAATAATGTTTTCTAGAACAGTCAAAGTGTTCTAAAACTTATGGAGTTTTTATTTATTTATTTATAGAAGAGCACTGATATAAAATATTTTTAAAAGCTTCTATAATTTCTGCACTATCACAGTCATTAACCTTTAGAACCATTTAGAAGGAAATCTTTAGATATTATTTGGCTAACTGGCATTTATAAATCTTTGCAACTATTTAACAATTGAACCAGTATTTATAACTCTCTTGTCAAATACAGACAAATAACTTACTCTAATACATAGGAAGGGAAATAATATTTCACAGATTAAATAAAGCCCTTTAAAACTGCAGATCCTTTTGATCCTGACACAGTATAATGCTCTCAGAAACAACAGAATAGTCCTGTGAGACAGTTATTCATATTTCAACAGACTGCAGAAGTTATAAATTGCTGAGATGAAAATCATTTCCTAATAGTGGTTCTATCTTTTGATAAAAAAGTGAAGAACTCGACTATTTTTACTATTTATTTGTTATAAGCATAGTTCATGAAGTGATGATAAAAATTTCCAGTAGTAGCCATTTTATAGACTGATAAACAATGTTGTCAATACGACATAGTACAGACACCTTCCAAAGTTCTATTGTTCATTTCAGTGCAATGACAGCATTGTCTGAAATCACAGGAATGAAAGAACTTCAACTAAATTCTTTGGATTGGCACAATATAGCATCACAGATTTAAAAAATGTTCTCTAATTTCTAACCTACATTTTCTTCAGCTTAATGTCCCTAGTTTCACATTTTTGTCCTTTCTGACAACTTAACTCCACCTGCTTTGTTAATTAAACCCTTTCAATATTTGTAATGAAACAAATTCTTGACATAGGTAATTAAGAAGTATGGATCAAATTAAAATAAAAGATAACGAAACATTAAAAAATTACACTGATAAGAAAAGGATTGCTGTGTAATTTTGCAATTGATTTGTCATGGCCTCCTAATTTCTCCAAGCAATTAGAAAATCAA
The DNA here is from genome assembly GCA_034781795.1 of Crypturellus tataupa. Classification (NCBI taxonomy): domain Eukaryota; kingdom Metazoa; phylum Chordata; class Aves; order Tinamiformes; family Tinamidae; genus Crypturellus; species Crypturellus tataupa. Next base: position 415,287 of record JAWLRI010000122.1, read on the forward strand.
AACATTAAAAAAAGTACAAGGACTAGAACTAATGTAACATTAGAATAAATCAGCATGTAAATTTCCATCAAATTAGATAACAACAATGAAATCAAGCAACAATCTCAATAACACAAAATTATTATTAACAAGCAAAAATCTTACATATGCTAAAACATGTGGAATATTGTCCACAGGAAGTAGCATAGTGCTTAGTGTGAATATCTTTTCAAAACAGAATTACAAAAATAAGGATAGAGTTGAAATGACAGGTGAGAAGTGACATATAGTGCACTCAGTTTGTACTGCAGCATTTGTATTCGTTCACCAAATCACAGAATAATTGAGGTTGGAAGGTAGCAATGCTGCTATCACCCATCACTTCCTACTGGTATTGCTGTGTGGGGCTCAGGCTCTGCTGGCTCAAATGCTTCATTTGCTCCCATTCCCTTACTTGCTACCAGGGCACAAACCCTATTCGGTAGCTGCTGTTCAGTGATGGCGCCAGAGGTCATGAGTTTCAGCCTTTGTCATCATGGAAAATTCCCTTTTCTAACCTGATAGGCACAGACTCTGCCTGTCCTTTTGGTACCAGTGGGGGTTCTGAGTCTTACATCCTGCAGGGTTTCGAGGAAGAGCCAGTCAGTTCCTTTCTCATTATCCCTGATGTTGTGCAGTCTGCTGACCTGTTCCTGCAGCTCCTCCACTTGGAGACACAGACTGTCTACCAGCGTGACTCCTGTAAGTTCTTGTTGTCCAAGAAATAATGAGGGAAAAGTTTACTTGGGGCACTGTCTCATTGAGCATTCACAACATACTGGGCTAGTCTTTTCGGGCAGAAGGTCCCTACACATCCAGAAATAATGTATGGCAACTCTTTCATCCACACAGTAGCTATTTTGTAATTTATAGAGGAAAGATTAATTGCCGGCATCCTAATGAATAACTTGCAGACAACAGATGCAAAAAGAGATGAGAGTAGGGAAAGGTTCTGGCTGTAAGCCAAAGAGAATTCTGGTGACTGCTGGTATAGATGTCTCCTGAGAGCTTGGATCTATGGGAAAACAGAGCAGAACAGTGTTGCTTTCCAGGGAAACAATGGGAACTCTTTGGTCTATTCCTGTTTGACCTACTGTAGTCTGTTTTATCAATCTAGTGAAAAACAGCAGAAGGTGGTGAGGGTCTTGGTTTGGTCGGGCTGATGAGAAAAAGAGTGTTCTGTAATTTGGGATTGATTTATGTCTAGTATTGATGTAGTTGAACAATGGTACTATATGTCTAGATAACATGACATGGATTGCCTATCACATTTGAGTATGTGATACTCTTTGATTAATCTTTATCTATGCCAGAAAACAAAAAAAAGCTTACTGTATGGACTCTTCCCTTGATACCTAAGGGAAACCTCTTCCTCTAGGTAACTTCCTTTGGTACCTAACTGTTTTTTCCTTTCTGCAATTTAAACCCATTACTTTTTGTTCCTTTCACCATAGGCACAGAGAACAGATTAGCAAAAACCACTTTGTGGAAATCTTTTAAATACTTAAAACCTGTTTTCTTCTCCATGGATACTTCCCTAAGGCTTGAAATCTCTTTTTCCTATCACAGAACAATTGTTTTTTTTTTTGACTTCTGATAAACTGATCAATTTTCTCTGGACTTTATCCAAATAGTCCATAGTTTTCTTGGAATGTTGTACCAGAGTGTTTTGTTTGAGACCACACAGGTGATGAAGAGAACAAAATGATTGCTTCCTGTCTCCTGCAAACCACACTCCTGTTCATATATCTTGGTGCAAAGGTTACTTTTTTCCCACCTTTAAATTAGTCATTCTTTTTCAGATGATGATTCAACAATCCTTTGCCAAAGTAATGATATCTTGTTCATCCTGCATTTGCTTTGACTTTGTGTTTACCTCATTCATTTTCCCCCATTATTTATCTCATTTTTTTTCAAGATCATTCTGTATCCTTGAATCCTGTCTTTCCATATAATTTCAGATTGTTCCAGCTTTGTGCTATTATCAAACAAGTCATTGATGACACCAGGCATAGGATGGAATATCATCCTCCTTCCATTCTGGTAGGGAACTACTGATAACTAAAAGATGACTGTGGTTATTCAATAATATTAAGCATTTGAGTGGAATTTCTTTGCAAGAATGAATTAGTGTGAAATAATATAAATATTAAGTCAGAGCTTTGTATTTGAATGTAAGTGTTTAGTAGAAAGAAAGGGGTAATTTTCCATGGAAACAATAGATTTGCAGATGTTTTGACTTATTAACAGTGTTTTAATTGTAATTTTCCTTGTTCTATACTACACACAATATTGTATGAGTATTTGAAATATTAGACATAAAAAGATAGAACAGGTATCTATTAACATATTATGATATTCTATTAAAAATGAACAGCATTTACTGCACTAAAACCCTAATGTCTAAAACTGTATATTGTTTCCTAAAAGTCTGTAAAAGAGGATTCTGTTGTGGTTTTCATCATGGTCTTAAGGTCAAGTGATGGAAATTTAATAGAGTTTTGAGTCAGACTCTCTCTATATCTTATCCTCATTATACAAAGAAAATAATGACAGGAATTTAATCAACAACAAGAGTTTTTCTGTGAGAAGATCTGGCTGAAAAAATAACTTGAACAATATGATGTGATAGAAGCCTTTCTTTTTAAATAGTACGTAATCCAGTTTAATCATTAGTGGAAATAGAGAAGCATATTTACTACTTCCTAAAATAAATGGGATTAATCTAAATTTATTAGAGTTGCTTATCTTTCTTCATTGAATACTAAGAGAATCTCAATACTCTTATTCTTGACAGTTAAGTGGGAATACATCCTAGTTTATGTGGAAAGGAAATATATATTAAGAGTTGGAATGAGCCACTCTTACTTTCCAAAATAGGAATACACCATGAATAATACAGGAAAAGTAAAGTTTACATATGAATTTCTAGTAAAACTTATCAATTTGATACCCTTACCAATGGAAAAAACAATAGGTTTTACTTTTAACAGGTTTTTACTTTTAACAGCCTTTTTTCTCCCTTTATTAATGAAATGAATTTTCAAGGTTTATAGCCAGCATTATACTTTTCACAGAGGTAGAACAAAGCTGTGCTTATCTTCAGAGATCTTACCATCTCAGCTACAAGGAAACAATAAAATTAATGTCCCTACCCCTACCTACTTCAATAGCATATAGCCAAAATGATAATCCAACAGAAGTAGCAAACTACATATATTACTTTAATGCACATGTATTCTGCTCCTGCTGCCTCAGCACTTGATGTTTTTTTCCAAAGTAATTATAATGTTAAAAAATATCAAGTATCATCACTTACAAATGTAGATCTACTGCAAAATAATATTTATGCAGACCAGGTTAAAGAAAAAAGGAAGAAAAAAAAAGAAACAGAGAAATGAACAGGAGTACCATATTTGTCCATTGTCCTTAATAAATTACCATCAGACTTGTAAAATTTAGCCATTAATATGTCTATGTATTATGGTATGTGGAATATAGCTAGTGATAGTCCTTGCAATGTCCTTTAAATCTTTCCTGGTCCTTTCTTGAAAGCTGGAAGGCAACATGACACTTATTTCAAATATTTACTTGTGGCACCTTGGAAAGTCTGGAGCAAAAATTGCACTTAATAGGCAGTTCATGGTAAAAGCGACTGAATTGCAGTGCATTGCTGCTGATAATATGGATCTATTTACCTGATACTTGGTTAGAAGGAGAAAGGGATGCCGGGGGAAGTCTGGGCGGATTGTCTTCCTAAAATGAAGCTGCTGAGATGGCAAGAATTCAAAAGGTCAGCAAGGCATCAGGGGAAGTATTTGTAAGAGAGAAAAATAAAACAAACAAACAAACAAGCAAACAAATCTATTGCAAGTAAGCCCAGACTGTCAGGCGCTTACTTAAAAAAAAAAGTGTCCAAGATAAATATTTCTAGCTAGAGAGAGGAAAGAAGAGTCTTGGCTAGTTAAAGTTAACACTACAAAACATACACAAGGACATTCACTGATATGGACTATGGGGCTCTCATTATATAATTTCTATATATTAAACATAAAAAGATTATGAAGAAAGTTTTGCATGTGGCTAGCAGTGACTAATAGCTGTGCAGGGCTATTATTTTGTGTGCGGATCAGCTGTGAGAATAAAATGAAATATGTATGTCCCCAATGAATTGAATTACACAATTGTTTCCCAAAGAGTGCTTTTGAGGCAAAAAAAAAGGGATATCATTCCAGACTGAAGTAGGGAATTTATCGGAGTGGCCTCAGACCCTCTGGACTGAGTTCCCTGTGACTCCATCCTTGTCCCTCTCACTCAGCTTCCTAACTCTACAAAGCTAAATCTGTCAATCTGTCTCACTCTTTTCCCCAGCTGTTATTCCATGCTTCAGCCCCTTGTCCTGTCCTACCTCCTAACTTCTGCCCTGCACATACATTTTTTTCTCTCCTTGACCCACTGTATCCCTTCAGTGTGCCCCATTCCTGCATCCTGTTCCCCACACCCTCTCTCCTTGCTTCACAGCCCCTGTTTTCTTCTCCCCTTTCTCAATAGACTCCAAAAGGGGGAGCAGTGAGACCACAGAGACAGTCTCCCTCCTTTCGACCGCTGCTGAGTGTGTGGATGCGGGTTGCAAGGTTGCAGGGGGAGGCCTGTTCCATACACATGCCTGTGGATGATGCTCCGGGAGCTGGCGCTGCATGGGGACCCCGCATCAGCAGCTTAGCCCGGTGCAGCGACTGACAGAGATCAGCACAGCCTGCTGCGATCAGGCACACAGCTGCTAGTTTGACCACGCTGTGCACCACCAAACTGCGTAAGCATCCAAAGCTTGGGCATATTAAGGGGAAAATTCTGTTTCCCCCAGTAAATAAAATGGTCCTCAAAGCAGCATCAGTGTCTTGTCCTCCCTGAATATTCAAGGCGTCCCCTAAAATGAAGTAGAAGCTGTAAGGTTATATGGAATGAAAAAGGATATTGTCCATTAAATTATCTGGTAAAGGACTATTCAGTATAAAAGAAGTGACAAAGAACAAGGAAAATGACAAATTAAACACACAGACACACAGGCATTAATAAGCAAGCGATAAAGGAGACAGTAGGAAGACCAGAAGTCTTCAGCCACTGATGGATAGGCCATTAAAGGAGTTACTCAGGCATAGCCTTGAAGATGCTTAATCTGAAGCTTGAAAATTATAAGAAAAAAAAAAAGAAAAAGATAAACACGAGTCTATACTCATGGGATAATTGAAGGGACTCGTGGGATGTTTAAGGAAAGAGCCAAAGTTGGGGAAAGGGAAGGATGGGGAAAGAACAAGTATGGGAAAATGAAGAGGAGGGAGGATAGACTTGGAGCTTATCAGAAAAAAAAAAAAAACACATGACTTTATATCTTCACACCAAGAAAAGAAATCCTCTAAAAATGTTTTTAACAATATTGCACAAAGGTAAAAGCAATGGAAAGAAAACAATATTTGGCAGACTTATTTTTCCTGTTTATGTAATTCATTTCTTGAGAACACAAAAGGAATTAATTGTCCTGATTCTATCGTGTTACCTCTGTTATGGTAAGGGAGAGCTGAGGCACAGGCAAAAAAAGCTGAATTGAAGATTTCAAATGCTTAGATGGGGCCAAAATAAGGATGCATACCTCAGATGAACTTTACCTTCAGATAATCAATTTGCAGTACTTCAGTCACTGAATCATCTGAAAAAGGTTTTCTTAGGAAGCTTTTAGCTGTAAATTTCTAGAACATGAAATTAATGTTTCTGCTAAAATTTAGGGACCTCTATACACTATTTTAGGTTGACAAGACAAACTATTTCTGAGAGCAAGAAAAGAAAAGATTATTTCTATTTCTGGAGGCAATAATGAATTGATACACAGTGGCCTCATGATTCATTGCCTTTTTTTAACATGTGGGTGGCAGGTAGATTGATATTTGGTCCCAGCAAGGGGCAGAAAACCAAGCATCATCCAGCAAATGAAACAAATAGACAGGGAGAAGAGGCAGGTGAGAGAGGAAGTAAGGGTTTACAGGATTACAGGTTTAAGAATTTAAACCATTTTTGTACAAAAGGCCTAAGGCTGATTTTCAGGTCACGGAGAAGTGCCAGGTGTGCCGTGATATGAAGCACATTGCTTCCACACGGCTTTTATTACTAACACTAGTTTTATTTGAGCCAATACCTCCTTCTCACCATAAACTTTCAAGGATGCATTACACTTACCAAATTTGATTCATTTCTTCCAAACGAGAGATGTTTTCTTTTAATCTTCTGTGTTAGCAGAGAAATACTGGGAAATCTGCCCTTCTTTTGGATTCCTTACCTTGCCTGCCTGCTGCACCCTACTGTTGACAAGCTGGCCTAAACTACATTTTCTTTGTCTGGGGAAGTAGCACATTGCTTATATCTGGACTGTGACTGAAGCCCAGCACATCAGAGAAGCACAGCAGCACTATGAAGCAATCATATATAAAAACAGGACATATTTGTAAACAGGTTGTGTGAACCTCTTGGTTTTCATTCAACTGTGGTGAAACAATGAATGTCTTATAAATAAAGCCAAAGAAGAAGGAGATACTAAACATCCTGTATTTGCTTCATAAGTATATGCATCCAAAAATGAACTTTGTGTGCGTGTGTGCTTAGCTCTATATTATGACATTAAAATAATTTCCTACTGTTGCCTGCAAGGCAAAATGAAGGGACACCATAAAGAAAAAGGGGCAGCCTCTGAAACAAAATGTACTTATTTCAGGAATGTGGTCCATGGAAAATTATCAAGGAAATTTGGTTGGTTTGACTATATCAGGCAAAATTAATTTCTTCCCTGCTAAATCTTCCTTCAGAGGAAGGGGAAAGGCATTTTGTCCTCGTGCTCATCCGTATCTTGTACTCACATCTTGGATGCTCAGCAGAATAGGATTATCTGAGTTGAGAGATCTCTCTCTGCATTGCTTTCTGACCCCTAATATATAGCACAGAAGGATCCTGTACCAAAATGCCTGAAACAACTCAGCCCTGTCTTAGTACGCTCCCTGCACAGCCTGTGGGCTGATGCAAGCTGGTGAATACACACCATATCATTCTATGTCACACTGAAAATCTGATGTACAGGAAGTACTTGTACATTTGCTTCATTTTTCCAGGAATTTACCCTGCTAACAGGCATACCTTTGACTGAAAGAACAGAGATCTCCAGGGACATTTGTGCTTTTCTGGGTCCCAATGCCCCAACACTCTCCTCTTTGTCAGTAGAGGTGGGATTCTCTCCTTTAATATTTCCAGCTCCCAGCAACATACCTAATCTAGTCAGACACTCTCTACAGTCAGTGGAGAGTGGTGACTCCTGACAGGCCTTAGAACCATCGCACAATAGAAAACCACCAGAAAAAAAAAAAAAAAAAAAAAAAAAGCTGATAGGAAAAGGAAAAAAAATCTCAAAATTTGTTAGGCTGCTAATGACCAAAATTGCAGAAATATTTACATTGTTCTTGTGTTATCATGTCTCTGTTACATTCTCTCTCTCTCCTGTCCTCCCTTTCTGTGTTTCTCTTGCATCCTTTCATGGATGTTTGAAGAAAAAATCACAGCTGGATAAACCTCCTTGCAGGACTGTTCTTTCTGATTAGGAGAGGAGAGGGAATCATCTTAGCACTAATTTGCACTAAATTTTGTGCTGCTGTTGTAGGAGTTAATCCCCCTATTTTCCATAGTTTTCATCTGTTGTGGGAGGGTTTCTCTATGATCAAATCAAAACATCTTTGTCTTTCCTTATGCACTTGTTCTTTGCACTGTTTTCTTGTATGTGAAGTTCTTACTGCTGTCATCTAGTGATAAGGAAGGAGTACAAAGGTTACTACAAAATCATTTAAAAAGTAGCTTTGCAATAAACTTCACACAATCATTTTGAATCCTAAAGGAAGGTTGTTTTTGGCTATGCCTTTTAGTGGTGTATTAAAAATGTGATTGTAGCAAAGGGTTCATCATCTCTTCACAAAACAAATGATCATAATGGTCTCTTAATAAATGTATATTGCATTGTGTTACAGCAGAACCTCTTCTGAGATAACATGTAATGTGGATATGAAAAAAAATGTTGTGATGTTAGTTTTAGAGATTTAAATGTCAGCCTTCAGGAAAAATGTTTTTAAAGGCTGAAAAAAGGCAGCAGACCCTTAAATGAAGTGACCTCAGATGAAGCTCTTGTTAGAAAGAAAACAAAGACATTGTAAATGTTAGGATAAAAGAAAGAGAATTGATTAGATATATGTGTGTGTATAGATATATATAAAGATTTTAAAAAGTTATCAAATAAATGAAGTTATATATTATGTTCTATCCCCCACACTAATAGCACGTTTGTCATTTTCAGCTATATCTGCATATAGATGGAATGAAAACAACTGCTGCTCTCTTAGAAGTAAGAGTTTGATAGAAGCACATTTCCAGTGAAGTGAAAAAAAAAGGTTAGAGAGGATTAAAAACTTCATTCGTACTCAGATATTCTACATTTACACAGACCTAAACATTTACAATGCCTTCTTCCCCTGAACTAGAAATTAACTGTATTAAAAAAATACTCCGCTCCCTGCTTATCTGGTGCTCTTTGGAGGGTAGTAAATGGGTCTACTTCTACGCTAAAAAATAGAGCTGGAATTGAGATTGTGTTTGCCTCTCAGGAGGCATGTTTCCTTTCAGCAGTGAATAGACAAGCAACAAGCGCTTGGTCACTGGTTGTTTAAAACTGCAAGACCGGCTTTGTCAGGCTTGTCCCTTTCTATTTGTGTGCGACATTGGAGAAAAGGTATTTTGGTAAATAAATAGGCAAGTTCACTTGCATGCAACGCTGCACTTCACAGAGCTTGTCAGTGTTAAACATCTCTCAGAGCTACATATTGGAAAATGAACTCGAAGTTTCATAAATGGAAATCTCTCCACACTTGCACACGTATATACTCAGTAATGTTAGAACGGAGGCTGAGATGCCTTTTGCACTGCCCCTATCTGGCTGGCATCTAGTCTATTAGAACATATGAACCACAAAACCAGAAAGCTGATGTGACTACTACATGCACTCCCTGTGACTAGAGAATTTTTAGAATCTTCTAGACAGGAGTCTCAGTAAAATCAAAGAAAGTGAGAGAAACATGAGAATGATAACAATGGTCATGGCACTAATTCATAAAAAGGAGAAAAAAAAGATGCTCAAGATCCTACTCTAAAATATTCAAGATCCACAGGAAACAGGTTATGGATTCCTCTCTCACTCTCTATACCAGTATTTAGGATATGAATTTGCAACTCTCAGATGCATGGTATTCTAGTTTGTTGTCTAGCTTGGCTGATGCAATGTTTTAGGATGTAAAAACAGCAGCGTGAATGAAGATATTAGTAGATGTCAAAAGGGATTGCACCTAATGCATTTTTTTTCTTTCCAGAGACTAACTAGAGTTTGTATCCCTTGTCCTCCAGAACACTATGCCTTTTTTTTTTCATAATATTGTTTACAGTAGATAGAAGTCCTATGACCTAATATCTGCCATTTTTGAATGCTGGCTGTTTAGACAAAGGCGTTCAGGCTCCCTCAAATCTAACGTGTATAGATGAACCATCCCAATAAAGTATTCAGCTGACCTATTGCAGACAACATTTTAGGGTGTGATGAATCCCCATACACTGATGCTCACCTCTTCACTGGCAGCACTGGGAGCTTAGATATTAGCTTGTGTAAGCTTATATTAGAAGCTTAACTTTCAGACAGTTGCAGTTAAGTGACTTAAATCCCATTCAGAGCAAATAGTGTGGTCCTGTTGAGTGCAGCAGCACTTGCCTGCTAATTCTTTGCCCAGATGTAGACTCAGGTCTTGCTTTATGATACAGTACACTGCAGTATGTTAGAGAGTTACAACTAGATGTCCTGTACGAGGCAAATAAAGCCTTTGTTTTGGCATAAATAACTTTCTCTCTGTTATGGCAATTTGTCATAATTTTCCTGCCTGTGTAGTTTATGATCATAACAGGATATTGACACATTTAACGGCATCTATGTAAAATTTCAGGAATATCATAAATACCAAAACATTCTGTTAAAACACAAACAGAATACAAAAAACAAAAAAGCTATTAAAGTTTGGTGGGGGCAGCAGTTCTTCCATGCCTTAAAAATAGAGTATTTAGAGTGTTTTAACCACTGTAGTATAACAATGTACTATAATACCTAAGCAAGAAAATAAAGAAAAAGTCCATGTGAAAATAAATAATAACTACATTTCAAAATTCCAACATTTCTGAGAAGTCCTAAAACAAAAGGTAAGGTATCCAAGATTAAAAAGAAACAGCGCAGGTCCACTTTTGCTTAGTAAGACTGATTTAGAATTGCATGATTACATACAGGAATATCTGATTAACACAATCTTTGTAGGTACATAATTAGACCTATTACAGCAGTGGATTACAAAACTACAGGGACTTTTTCTTCTTTTTATTTTCCCCCTTAGAAATCTCAATGGATGATAATTTCCTCTGTGAAATCTTTTTATCCTGTACTACAGGATGAGTTCTGTCTTTCTCTATCACATAACCTAGAAGATGAAGTGATCTGCAACAGAATTTGTAACTATACTATTGATGTATCCATGCAGAGGCCGATCTTAATGACAGCAGGGTTCCTTCAAGAACATATATGGATCATTTACTTTTACAGTTCTTTCACTTATTAGAAGCTTACAGTGATCATTACAGATGTGCTTGTGAGCAGATGCTTTCCCAGTTAACACATTAACTCCCACGTAAGTACAGACTTCTTAGTGCAAACCCATTTGTGTTGTCATCCAAATCCAGAGAAAATTCCGACTGATTTAAATCGAATCATGTACGTTTGCTAGACATTTAACTGAACTTTGTAGAGAACAGATCTCCAAGAAGATCTATTACAGAAACAATTAAGTAATTTGAAAGTAATTGGATTTAAAAGCTTATTTTTAAAAAAACATTTGCAACAGTTTTTCTGTTTTTGTTTGTTTTTAAAGGGATATGATATACTGAGAAAGCCATTATTGATATGGCACAATTTGACAAAATGCTGTCACAACTTTTTTCATCTTTCATAGGATAACTTCTACACAGCTTAGCATTTATTGAGAAAATGGCTTCAGACTGCTCGGTTTTAGCAAAAAAAGGGCCCTGGGTACACATAGTTTAGGCAAACATCCTAAGCAGCATGTTACTGGCTATACCAATGCTGTGGAAGGATCTATCTACTCCTGTTCCACTGTGCTTACACAGACACAAGGTTTCGGAATCTTGCTAACTTGGAAACACAGCTGGAAACATAATATATTGCAAAGAATTTTATCTTTTGGATACTGGCTAGGTAGCAAAAGTGTTAATTGAAGGAAAGTAAAATGAGGTATTGAATGTAGTCTCTGGGTGTCAAGGTTCAGGTTACACAGCTGGAACCATAAAACAAAAATAAATTCTCAATTTACTAATCTGCACATGAAATAAATTTATCAAAATAAAGAAAATGAAATGAAGATTTCAGCTCTTTTAAACCTTTAATCAAAGGCTTAGTGTCAGAATGTTATAAGGAAGACCCCACATGATCAAGTCTTCATTACTTGAACACTAAATTCATTAGTGTTACTATGAAGTTTCATAAATTATTTAAACCAGCCTTGTCAAAACAAATGAACAAAGTACATTCTGTGATGCCCTAGCATTTCTTCTCCTCTTTTTTCTGCCTTATTCCCATTGTGCTTACTTGTTTGCTTGATAGATCACGGAATTGGTTGTTTCACAGTAGAGATCTGCTTCAGTGCCTATTAATGTTAGTGGGAGTCTTACATCTAAGCTTGCTGGGAGTTTGAGTGGGCCCTGAGTGTCCCAGTATCAATGAAAATAAGTCATGTTCTATTGTTATTGCTAATTAGCCTGCAAGCATTACAGAGCAGGGTCTGTCTTTGACTCTCTGACTGTACAGCACTTAGCACAATAGGGCCTCCATTCTGATTGGAATAGCTCCATTAATGCAATAGTTCTCCTGTGAATGCAACTATTTTTAATCTCAGCCAAGTGCTCAGGGTACTTTTTGTTAATTACTACTCAGTACCTGCTTACCTTTTTGAAAGTTTTAATCTGTGCAAGACAGTGGATAAATAAAACATGCTATAAGTTCTGTCAAGGAGTTGTTACCAAGAATTATAGCACCATTGCAAGAGTCTTTTTAATAATATTCAAATGGTCAGAACAGGAAAAATATGATTCAGAGAGATTTTAATATATTTGCTTAATATAAGCATATGCACACAGAAGGAGACATTATATATATGCATTTATATTTATGCATATGCATTAATACATATACGTGCATTTATGTTTATACATAAGTATATAAGAACTTTGGGCCAGATTGTATATTGCTACTTAAACAGATGAGCAGCTGGCCATGAGCTCCTCGAGCAGTGTTCTTTTGGACAAAACTGACATAACAGACACCCTAAAAGAGTGAAGAAGAAATGGGAGCAGTGTTGCACTTCTGTAGCGAGGTAGCATGTAGAAATGAACATCTGGTATTAATTCTTAAAAACACAATAACTACCACACTCTTCTTTTAAAGTAATGTAATTCTACTATCCTGAGTCAGAGGCTGTGTCTTACAGTTAGATTAGATAGAAACAATGTAAGAATTTTATAACATGAGGCATCAATGGAAAAACTAAGCTCACTCCTGCAGGTCTGTATTTCTACTATAAACTTAGCATTGCAGACTCTTTAATTTCTATGGGATTACTAATACAAAATGAAAAGGAAACTTATGTTTGAACCTGATTTACAGGAAGGTAAAATCAGACTTTATTCCTAAATGCTGAAATAGAAGATGCATCTTTTAAATAAAAATAACCTCAGAAGATATTTTCATGGAGAAAACTAAGTGTTCCAGGCCTATGTGCAGCATCTGTATTTCACAGATATAAAGCATTCTGTTCGCTGAATCAATTCAACTTTGGAGCCCCACAGGAAAATCATGCAATAAGCATTAACTGCTTGGGAAACACCAATATTTTAGTGATTCTGCTTTGTTTGTCTGGATGGATTGCAATTAGTGTGTGTCCAGTTGGTGTGTGAAAATAGTGCAAGTATGTTTGTGTGCAAGTATGTTTGTGTGAAGCTTCTGGCACTTTTCTCAATTTTGCAGTGGCCCCAGCTTCACAGTCTCAAGCAAAACTAGCTGTTTTTTGTTATTGTCAATGTAGCAAATAGTGGTGAATAAAATATTACCTTTCTGCATCGTCATTGTCTAACTGATGGGAAAGGGAAGCCTTCATCCAGCCTTAGGCTTAAATGCTAAATCCTCTCACCTCGCTCCTGCACCTTCACAGAATGAATGTGTAGCCTTTGACATGATGAAATACAGTGGCAGATGAAATCTCTCATAGACGTGTTGCATGGGGGCAAGTTGAATTCTGCAGTCAAACAGTGTTGGATCCAAACGCAATTTTCTTTGTGACATGAAAGGAGTTTGTGGGGAGCCCCTTCATGGCCAACTCCTTAGGAAGTATCATCACAGCAATATCTTTCATGCTTTTTATTTGTGTTGCATGGTGAAGGAACAGTTGGTTCCCAGCAGCACTGTTTCACTCTGCCTACTTAGAGACACTGCCCTTCATTGCTACCTTCCTGGAAAACTCCAAAATGGTAAGAATGCAAGATTTCTTTCTCATTAAAGTTTATATTCTACAGAAATTCATAGGTCTACCAGAGAAGACCAGCATGGTGTGATGCCACATTCTGGTTCAGTTTGAACTCTTATAGCAGATAAATACGAAATGTCATAACAGATGTCTGCTTAAAATGCAATGACTCTGCTTGTGAATCTTATGTAAGGTTCAGCATCACTTGTTCTCACAGTCGACGTTGAAGTGGGTCTGGCTCCCAGCCCAGGCCTCTCACACAATGATTAACCTGAGACTGCATGCCACCATCTGGTACTGTCTCAGGTAGGAAACATATACAAATGACTGAACAGTTATGCTTTTCCCTCTGTAAGCAGAATAATGTTTGAGGAATGGCACCTTTTTCCATCCTCCAGAAGAAATGTCTTGAAGTATTTCTCCTACAGATAAAAGTTACAATTGGTATTTAACCCTCTCACAAAGTCTGCTTATCTTTCTCTCCCTCCCTCCCTTCTCTTTCTTTCTTTCTTTCTTTCTTTCTTTCTTTCTTTCTTTCTTTCTTTCTTTCTTTCTTTCTTTCTTTGTTTCTCTCTCTCTCTCTCTCTCTCTTTTCTTTCTCTCCATCTTTCATGTTTTTTTCTAAACATTATATTAAGAAGGTAAACTTGTTTAAACTGTACAGCTAGGTCTGCCCTTGCTTCTTGGTTTTGACTGAAGAAGTACTTCTGTGGAAGCTTTTGCTAAGTCAGTAGATGAAGCGAGTGATCTGCTGAAAGGCAGTGATGGCCTTCAGGCATGAGATGGTAGGTCTGGTTTACAGAATCACATAGAAAAGCCCTAGAAATTACCTAGGTAGTTGAGAAGTTGAGATTTCTGGGATCCAAGATCTCCCTAGCACAGGGGTAGCGAGAGACTAGAAATATAAAAGCTCTTGGAGTGTTCGCTTAAGAGGTGGTATGGTATGGCAGTCACTTTTCCAGGCCGGAGCAGCCAGCAGGCATCCTTGTAGCCCTACACAGAATTGTGTCAGGCTCTAAAATGCTCTTAATGATTTCTTTTTTTCCTGTATCTTTGTATTTTGCTGTATAGCTCATAATCAAGAAATCTGAAAGAAGAAAAATCTTAAAGGGTCTATAGCTGCAGATGTTCTCTTTCATGAAAGCCAGAACTTATGAAAATGAAAATAGACTACTTATGACACAGGGTGCTATAATGAAACAGATGTGGAAGAAAATAAAATTGTCAGGCTGTGTGTGTTAAATTATGATACTCAATATTTGGGAATGATTGACAGTTTCTTTCTTCTCAAATTTAATCAAAAGTACCATATTTATTAAAACTATTATACTCATTCTCAATAAAATTTCATTGCCACAAGTAAAAAAGTCCACAGCATGTGCTTAATCAGAAAATATTTAATCGGCTTTAGGTAGTGGCTGTTTTGGGTAAGGGAAAATATTAAAATTTGGGCAGGAATGCTTAGGGCTAGCTTTTCATTATGTCCCGATCCAGCAGACAGATTCAACCGGTAAACTACTTGCTCTTTTCCTTCTCCACATAAGGATACCAAAACATAGGAGGAATCTTGTAACCATTTAGCCATTAAAGTGGCTAAGATGTTAAGGTAATCCACGGAAGGGGATTTTCAATGTTGGAGCCTAAAAAGGTATCCCAAAGAAGCAGAGAGGAGCCTAATACTCTAGCAAGATGGATGGGACCTTCTTGGGTTAAGAAGTTCCCAGATTCTTAACCCAACAGTGTATATCTGTTCAGATATAGGAAAACCTACTTTTTCTCCTTTTTTAATCTCCTTCAAAAAAAAATAGTACCACTGGATAATGTTTGGCAGTGCATGCCACAAAAAAAGCATTGTACCTGTCTCTAGATGTTCACATCATGAAAAAAAATAAAAAAAAACAAACAGTTTTATAAAGGGTTATGACTACAAGTAATGGGATGGAATTAAGAACAGATAGATGGAGGCTGAAAACTATCAAAACCTTTCTCACATTGATATATCTGATAATATAGAGGAAACTCCAAAGGGAAGTAGTAAAAGAACCATCAGCACTAGAAAACATGCTATAATGATCAATTCTTCACTGCTGGTGACATGAACTAGGCAGCCCAATAGGGTTTTTCTATCCTTGGTTTCCATTAAACTATGGTAAAATTAGAAGGCAAATAAGCAGAACAGTTCACGACAGCCTTATCTTTTATTGCCAGTAGCAGAATGCTTACTGTTAGCCAAGCTAATCGTACTGCAATATAACTTCAACATTTTATACTGGATCTTATTATAGGTACATATCACTATAATATAGTGCTTTCATTTTGAGCCCATCATGGCGCTGTAACAGTTTTCTAGGAAAACACGTTAAATTTAAAGGAGAAAAATGAGTGGGAGGTATAGTACTCAGTTATATCTACAGTAGCTTCTGTTTTAAGGGCTTTATCATTAGACATGGTTTTCATTACTAGTTCACAATAGGAGCTGGGATTGATGTATCATGTATGCGCCATTTGTAGTTTGAGGGTCTCCAAGGTTTAAAATGCACTCAGACTTCCATGTTCTGTGGCATTTACTTTGCTCTCTTGTTTTTCCATAGTTTCTTATTTAACTGAAATTAATTGTTGCTTAGATCAATGGTTTGCAAATGTCAATATACTGATGGTATGCTAGGGAAGAAATAAATTTTCACTCAGCTTTTATGAATGGTGGGGAGATCTACCAATTCCAAAATGATTAACTGCTAAAACTCAAGGAATTCATTCACCTAAGGTGTTAAAAAGAACTTTTATAATCTTAGAATAATCTTAGAACTACAACTTAGGTTTTAGTACACAGAAGGAATAATAGTCCTCAAATTGCTCATTGCACACCCCAGAGAAAATGGATGAGGAGTAGATAAAAGGGGAAAGAATGGCTATAGAATGTTGATAGCAATCCATCTACCCACTAGAACAAGAACAGATAAGACAAGATGGGAATTTACCAGTTTACCAATATAACTGAAAAGAAAAAGGAAACAAAAAGTGAATTACTAACAGTAGACCAGTATGCTGCTGCTGCTAACTTTCCACAGGTGCTCCATACTGGACTTCTCTTTTTCTGTGAACACATGGAGATAGGATCACCATTTTTTGACTTTATTGACCTACTGTTTTTTTTTTTTTTTTTTTTTTAATGGAGTCAAAGTTGTCCTGTTCTCTTGACTGCTGCTTATCTTGGGGAAGCCATTGAAGTACCAGAAGCTATTTCCTTAAAACTGAAGCTCTTGTTCATCAAACTATTCATCCACCAATCAGAATACAGATATACAGAGCAACTGCACATGTGCTTTGGTAAGAAGTTCTATATTTACAGCCTAGCTACTTCCCCGTACCCCAAAAAAGGTTATATTAATGCATTCTCATGGTGGGCCAAAACCCAGACTTGGGACACTGAGGGACACAGTACTGAGACATTCAAAACTCTCAACTCAAAATTATAGTTTTGATTTTACTCCTTCCACTCGCATATGCATATATGTACACTTCAGATTTGACAAAGGACAAGGATTTTTTTAAATTGAAAAACTGCAGATTTCTCTCTATCTGAGAAATGTTAGGTGTTAGTCATTTGAAGTTTTAGCAAGAAAGTCTACCACAAAACAATAATAGACTCCCTTTTCCTGTCATAAAGGATGTAGTAGAACATGACCGCGTAAAGGTAGGAAAGTGTTTTGTTTGTTTTGCTAATTTTTTACTTTCTATATCAAAATATAGACAAAATATGCATGTCAACCGTCCTTGATAATCTAGAAGATAGGACTGCTCTGAAATTCAGATCTGCCCAACTGCAATATCATTAAAGCTATAGTTTATTTAGTTAAATATCAGGTTAAAGACAGGTCTGTAAGATTCATTTGTTACTAGGATGTCCTTGATGATTTGGTAGTCACGAATGGATAACGTGCAGGTGACTGGAGGAAGATGGATCTATTTGTAAACCAGCTAGGACCTCTGTAGTAATCATCAGGCTGCAGCTCAAAGAATTCCCTCTAATACCAAAGGAACATCCTTTCATGGGTAGCTTCAATGGGGAGGATATATGTCCTCTGAGATATTATACAGATATATATTACTTGTACAAAATTCATGTTTACAACTATTGTTTGTACTATATTAAGAAAAGCATACATATAGCTATCACTATTGCTTGTAACTGATATCTTCTCTTAACCAGTAATTCCAATTGAAAAGTTCACAGTGATTTCTTGTAAAACTTTTCAGATATTTCCAGCACAGAAGACGACGTGAACTTATATTAGGGGTCTGATTTAGATGAGATCAATAAAATTAAGGGTTAATTTGGTTTTCATTTATTTTCACTGATATTTGGCACATAATAGTTTATTATATACTAGTGACAATAATAATACTATTTGAACTTGATCTTTTTTAGTTTGTTTGTTACCAAAGGAAGAAATAACTGTGATTTCAGAAATGATTGTGATAAAATTAAACTTTGAAAATGTTGGGGGGGGGTGATAATCAGGAATAAATCATCTTATGAGAGACTGGATCAACATTATAAATCCTCCTCTTTTTGCAGTCCTGCTCCCTCTGCACCTGCAGATGTGTCATATATACATGCATATACATATATATACTTTCAGACGGAAAAAAAATGGGATTGACATTTATATCAAACAGGAATATTTTTTGATATGCACATTCTTAGCTAGTACTTCTGAAAAGATAATAAGTCCAATGGGATGAGAATAGAACTGAAGGGCTCTAAAGCAGTGATCCATAGTCCTGCATCATCTCTGTACTGACAGACTGACAGACTAGCAGTGTATCACAGATTGTGAAAAAAGCTTACATTGTGCAGAGAATATGTGAAGAAAACATCAGCTAAGTCTTTCTTTTCAAATGTTACTACTTATACAAAGTCACCAGTATGATAAGAATTTAAAATCCTATTAGGCAATTCAGATCTTTTTTCTGTAATTTGACATGAAAGTCTTTTTGTTAGTGACTTTCACATTGTATTAGCTATAAAGAGGGAATGAGGAAGTAGGCTCTGGCTGCTAGCCAAGCCCGAGATGCAGCGCTACCGCACAGTAAATTCCAGGATGAATGGCAGAAGCATGCAAATGAGTCGAGAGCTCAAACAAGCAGACGTGGCACAGACGTGCTGATAGGAAAGTGCAACATTAACCTCCATTTTCAACCGCTATGAAGCTGTTCAAAATTTTGGGGGGAGCAGAGCATTGGCTCTGAACTGTTTCTTATCCTCTTGTTTCTCGCATACAGACACAAATACTTCTTTAACAGGTTGGACAATTTCTGTTCCACCTTATTAGGGATCATTCTTACACAAATCCTCTTCCTTTCCCAGTTCATGTGTGTAATTTCATTGTCCCATTGCAATTTGCTTCAGAGGGCTTACTGTCTTACATTTCTGTTTTCTTAGAAACCTCAAATATTTAAACGAATAATTTATCTCAACATATTTCAGCCCTTCTTTGTGCATATGGAAAGAGAATAACAATTGTGCATTGTCTAAATTAGGCTTCAGAATGAGGTATCTTCTTAAGAAGTAAATAGAGAAAATGAAAAGATTATGATTCTAGTTAGTACACCTATCTAGAGAGAGACCTAACTAGAAAAGAAAATCTATATATAATTAAATTGAAAATGCAGGGCAAATTGTATGTGTAAAAAGGAATGATAAATATGTAGTTTATTCATTCAATGTTTAATGAGAACAGCTGGTCTTATTTTGTGGGGAGGGGAGGTTTTTTTTTTTTTTTTAGTTAATATGGACTGCAGTGTTGGTCTTTTTGGTCTCTTTCCCCCTTCAGCTTAGAATAGAAATTCAAAGTTTAAATGATATTGAGAACAGATTTATTCAATTCAGTTGTGGTATCACTAATCCTCAACATAAAATTATACTTCTGAAAGTGAAAAGAGCACAGAGGAGAGAGCGACCCATATTTATCTGGTAATCAAGGTACGATAGTGTTATGAATGCATGATAGAGGCCAAGTACTGCAAAACAATTTCCTCTTTGTCTGCTTTCAAAAATAAGAGATTTGAAATAGCACTAGATAGTGAAGAAATCCAAGAAGTATGCACACATATAATCAGATTTCCCAAATCCCGTTTTTTAATAGTTTGAACTTATTTTTTAGATGACAATAATGGGCTTGAGATAAAAAGCTAGCTTCCTATCTAAACCAGCTCTTAGTTTAGTATATGTGTCAGTATTGCTTAAGGGCCTGAATTACTGATCCGGACTTTGTGGACTTGCATCCTTTTCCTGCCTTTCCTGATAACTAACCTGTAGATTGCTTTCATGTGTTGTGCCTCAATTTTCATGTTCTAAAATAAGAGTAATAATTCACATGAAGATCTATGGCCAAAAAACACAGCTGAAAAGTTAGATGTATTTGTATGAGCTTTGTATAAAAAAAAAGTACTAGAAGTAAGTGAGAAAGAAAAAAAAATCATAATTTTATTACCAAGACAAATCACAAATTGATCTGGGCTAAATTCTTGCAGTGCTTCCTGATTAATACTGACAAAACATGACATTTATTCTAAACAGGGTTAATTGAGAGCCATTTTTTCTGAAAGGCTAGTTACAGTAAAAATAGATGATTTTACATAGAAAAAATATAAATATGTATATCATGGGGTAACAAAAAGTAGCTATAAAAGGTAACGCTAAACAGATCTGTGAAAAAATAGAGAAAATGCATGCAAGACAGTGATCATGTCTCAAAGTAAAACTGAAGCTTTTTTCAAAGCTCTTTAATATATATATATTAGTTTTCAAGATACAGAACTTCAAAGCCTTTGGTAAAAATGTAGATAAATAGATTATTTTTATGCTACTGAAGTGACTCATCATTTCAACAACACTTGTGATATTTTTATGGATTTCCACCTCAAATTACTTGAATTCTGTCTTATAAAAGATCTGCTCCTTTTATCTACATTATTTTTATCTTTTTACTGAAGGGAAAAAAGTCACTTTATAATCACCTGCAGTATATTGTTTGATGTCATCACTAGACCACTCAACAGATGTAGAAAGTTATGATTACTACAGTAAATGAAAGACTGATGATAGTCACTACAATGATTTTTACTTATCTGAAAGAAAATAAAACATAAAAAAGTAACTTCTTTAAAAAAAATAAAAGGTTTATTACAGGCTTGGAACAAAGTTAGAGGCTGCTGATTTTCTTATCTGGTTTGTCATTGCTACGTGGCAGCTACACCAATTTATTTTATACCTTTGTTTACCTAGAAACCTCCCTTTTTTTTATCTCCTGCAACTCCTAAAACACAGTTTTGGTTCTGTGCGCAGTGCATGATGCTAACTATAGCTCGGGAGACACTGCTAGAAAAGTTAACTGCGAGTTAATGTTCAAGGTGATCCTTAAGTTCAAATTTAAAAAAATAGCATCTGCCTCTTTTTTGGCATTGGCGGGAGCTAGGTACCTTTATGTTAGATATCTTTGAGGATCTGGTTCAGCTTTTTAGCGGATTACTTTCTTGTTTTAGATGGGATTCCAGATGCCATGAGGTTTTAGGAAAGATTAAATTGGGAGAAAAATCACAGCTTTTGCTGCCCTTACAGTTTTGGATATTTTGGCATGTCTGTTTCCAATAGTATTACCATTTATTGCATGTTATGATTTTCTCCATAAACACTATTTTAATAACACAGGGTGCTCTTGTTAAAAGTATTTAAAATGTGTCCTCTGATAGATGGTATCTTCCCAATAAATTCTAATCCTTCCTGATAGTAGGAGTGTTAGTAGGAGATTTCAAACACACTATAAAATATCCAAGTAATGACAGTTCTTTCAAAACATATTTTTTCATTAAAATCCTCTGTGTAGATCGTGGAAAATATTATAATCAGAAACACACTTGCCACCCCAGAAAGCAGACATCATCAAGCAGCAGGCTTGCCATGGGAAAGTACAATAATAGGCTATTTCCATAAAAATCAAAACAAATAAATACCCCCATCCAATACAGTGATGAAAAAAACTCCTCTGTTTCCCATACCTTTATCAAGGGCAGCTATTCATGCAGTTATTATCATATCCTTCTAGGAAGATAGATAAAATCTCTTCAGAATTTTTCTTCACATTGCTATTCTTCTAAGCACAATAGGAGAAAAAAACCTTCAATTACTTACTATTCACAACATTAGCAAAATTGGTATTTATAGCAAATGCATGGGCGCAATGTAGATTTGAATATGACATCCTGTCAGAGTATACCACTTGCATCAAGACCACTTTTATTGACAGCTTCCCTTGCCTCCTGGATTCATCTTTTCTTCTTATCTCCAAAAATCCTCACTGAAAAAAGGGCAATATAAAACCTTCTGAAAAATTAGTAAAATGCTCTAAGACGATCCACCTGCTTTAAAGCTGCAAGATATACTAACATTTATATAATCAGCTTTCTGAGGGAAAACTTCAAAGCTACTGAGCTACCTGAAAAACACTACAGCTTGTAGCACTGGGGCGAGGAAAAGAGGAGAGGATTGACAGGAAAAGGACAGATGGCAGGTGAGAAAAGGAATTACAGGCTTTAGCTGCCTCACAGTTTAGCTTTGTAGTATTTAGTATTTTAAAAGAAAATAAAAAGAAGGGGAAGAAAGGGAAGCTGTTTTTGTTTTTAACACTGGTCATAACTATGTAATGAGGACAATGTGCTGTTTTCAGACCTTTGTATAAAGGGTACAAGAGAGGGAGAACATCTCCCACAGTCCACTCAACTTGCAATGCATAGCTGCAGTCCTCCTGCTCTCTGGAAAGGAGGATTTTTATCCCTGACAGCGCTCTCTCTTATCCTCTCAAAGAAGTCATAATTTAGCTCACTTCCATGCAGTAGAAGGAAGAACCTGCTGCATTTGGTGTAATGACCATACGGTCTTCGTGGGTAGAGAAACCAAGAGGAATGCTGCCCAGCAGGCAGCAGAAGGACAAACCTCTCCAGAGCATTCTGCGAACAGGGCGACTCTGCTTCACATCTGACTAGGGCCCCTGCCTTGGGCATCAGTATTCCTCTTGAAGTAAGTAAGTGAGCTGAGTTGGTGGCAAAGCAGACTTTGTTTTGGAGACTTAGCGTTAAAAACACAGTCTTCAAATAAGAGTACATCTTTCAGAGACATATACTCGGAAGCATGCTTTTTTATATGATATATATTTACAGCTGGTGCTTACACAAAGAAACAGGCAGGGAATAATAGGAAAATCACTTGGTGGCCTGAATACTGGGGTCTGTATTCCTGAGACACGCCTCTTAGAGCTTTGCTTGCTAATGAAGCCCAAGGGATTTAAAAAACAAAACAAAACAAGAAAATAAAAAAACCCCCATGAAAATGGCAGAGAAAAACCCACTTTTTTTAATTTAAACTTATTTTTAACTTTTAGACTACTTTTATTTCTTGGTGAAACACAGCCTACATCTTGGATGGTTTGAAGAACTCAGAGCCAATTTCTCAGCTGGCCTAGTCAAAACTGACCTACATGAAGTCAATGGTGCTAAGCCAATTTGCACCAGCTGTGAAGCTGAGCCTCCATGTGTTTGTTTTCACAGGATTTCACAAATGCTTGATGCAGTTTTGGCTAATGATTGAACATTGTCAGGTTCTAAAATGCTAGCTTCTCATTAAACACAGCAGAGATTGTTATTACCTTGGGCTTGATTAAGATCCTCTATGTCAATCCTAAATTGTAATTTGGTTCGAACTAGACACTTATAGGTGTGTCTATTTGGTTAAGCACAGATAAATACACATCTTTAACCTGGCACATTGAACTGGCTGGAAATAGCCTGCTATAGTCAGATGTCCATGTACTATGTCTTGAGTCCATTTGAATAGCATGGTGATTTACCTCGCAATAACATTGTAGTAACACAAAATATAGCTTCTGAAATTGTCAAGCATATAGTGAGGGCAGAAAAAACGACCTATTTGCCCATGAGTATTTAAGACAAGGAGCCTATTTGTAAACATCACCTAATCTGTGGAGGTACGTAAAACTCTATTGACAACTTGGTTCTAATGCACAGTTGTACTCTTTATCTTTCTTATATCTTTACCTATCTTATCTTGAACCACTTTTCTGATTTAGGACATGTAAGGAGTCAGATAACATCTGCCTAGCATTCCCTGGAGGACTTCATCAGAAAGGCATTCACGCACACCACCAAAATCCATCATGAAGCATTGAGTTCTCCAAGAAGCTTCCTGAGCTCTGTGCCTTAGAAAATGCAGCATAGAAAAGAAAGATGGAAATAGTATCCTGCTCAAGAGCTATTTTTTGGCACTCTGCCTGATGGACCTTGAAGCTGCTTTGTCAGTTAGGTTAGAAATAAGATTGGCATGAAATTTAGCCAGTTCTGTTTGAACTGGATCCATGGACAGCTGGGGATGCAAGATTTGAGGTGACAGTCAGAGATCAAGCAATTGATAAGCTAGGTTTACTTTTGTGCATGTGTGTGTATATATGTGTATATATTATGTATACATTGTATATACGCATATGTATATGTCTATAGGTTACCAAAATAGTGAGAACAGCCTTGAAGAAAATGATCAAATGTGTAAAATTCCTGTCAAGAGAGTTGAAATTCCTCTGAGTTCAAGAGAGTTGAACTATCCACTGGCCTGAAAGAAGGCTATTCCCTGCCTTAAGCATTGTCCCCATGGGAGCCTGGTTCTTTATTTTTCTTATGACACTAAGAACTTTTATGATATTTGATTTGTAATCCCCTTCAGTTTGGAGTGGAGCAGAACTTACTCTCATCATGCTACATAAGGTAGACCATGTCAGTAGTGCCATGTTCAATTTGTTAATTTAGTAAAAACTTTGAAGAACTTGGGATTAGAAATTTTGTGCTGATTTGCATGATGTTCCATAGCACTTGCCATTTTTCATTAATAACCTGAAGTGGCATTGTCTAGTAGTTGCACATTAAGCTATGATGTGGGGAAAATGTGTAATCACTGGATACAGAGCCCTGAAGTTAGATTTGATGCCTCTAAGAAAGGAGGCCAATGCTTCTGCATTTCTGAGAATATTTGTTTCCCCCATTCCATTTTAAAGACAGGGAAGGAGGAAAAAGGAGGTAAGCTTTAAAAAGTCTGCAGAATTTTGTTTGACTTCCACAAAAAACTTGGAAAGGAAATATAGGGATTAAGGGAATATATAAATGAGAATGAACAGACAAAGTCAGCTCTGAGGCTGCACAGCTCTACCAGAATTATCAGGTATGCTTGCAAGGAAGTATTGGTATAAGCATTGCAAAGCAGTGGAAGCGTAATTGTGATGACAGTTATAAGTCCATAAGAAACACACAGAGAAAGATAGCACTTTGGGGGAAAATTCAATTTTATCACAGAACAGCCTGGTTCCAACTCTAACAGAGAGTATTTTTAGCTAGTACATTTGGATTATGGCTTTCCTGATTCTTTACTCTGTTTCCAGCCTCCCAAAAATTATGATGACTTTGGGGCTGGTATAGCTTGCACCAGATCGCAATAAGCTAGAGAAGAATCTGTCCAAGTAAACAGAGGCAGAGATCACTGTGTCCTGACCACTCCTGCCCTGTCTCTGACACGTTTTAGTATGCCTTTGAGGCAGACAGGCAGGGGAAAAGGTTGCCTGGAGAGCAATATGCTGCTGCTGTGTCTATGGAGATCACCTAGGTAGGAAGCGGTACAGTCATAGTTATGTCTATAAAGGCAATAGGACTCCAGTGCTGATGGGATTTGGTCAGTGGCACAGCAAAACCTGAAAGGAAACATGTGAGTACATATCACACGGAAGGGCAGGCACTTGCGATTGTGAGAGCTGAAGCTAAACCTGTGACATGTGGATGCAGAGGAAAGGCAGAGAAACTTAAAAAAAAAAAAAAAAAAGGAAAAGAAAAGAAAAAAAGGAAAGGAAAGGAAAGGAAAGGAAAGGAAAGGAAAGGAAACGAAAGGAAAGGAAAGGAAGGGACAG
>JAWLRI010000122.1:449174-468285 GCA_034781795.1 Crypturellus tataupa
CCTTTCCTTTCCTTTCCTTTCCTTTCCTTTCCTTTCCTTTCCTTTCCTTTCCTTTCCTTTCCTTTCCTTTCCCTTCCTTTCCTTTCCCTTCCTTTCCTTTCCTTTCCTTTCCCTTTTTCTTTTCTTTTTTTTTCTTTTTTTCTTCTCTCAAGTTCAAAGCTTCCAAAATGTTAAGGTTGGACTGCACTTATCAAGTTGGCACTTTTATAGCATAATATTGATACTGTGTTGTGTGCCCGGAAGGGTCTCAAGGAGGTGTGTGTGTGTGCACTGAGGGCATATCCCATCACCCACCACCCACCACCCTGAATTTTACCTGAGTTGGTCATTTGAAAGAGAACTGTGGTCAGGCAGAAGAATTTGGGTTGAGCAGTAGGACTAAACCTGAGACAAATTAGTCTATACTTGGCTGCTAGGTGTGCAAACAAAGCTGTTTCTTTCCACTGTCCTCAAGGAGTGGCTACACCTCAGCTTCCCTGTTAATCAGGAGTCTGCCTTTACTTTGACAGCATAGTTAAACATAGCTCTTTGATAAAATTAGAGAAATAACCTACCGGGGTAAATAAATGAAATTCAGGGAAACACAACCCTTTACCATTGGCTTCTGTATCCTCTTCTTCTCTGCTCTATTACAATTTCCCGCCTGAAAATATTGATTTTGCTGAAATTGCTTGTTTTTTTCCATTGGGAAAATTGAAATAAAATGTTTTATGTCAGCCTGACATTCATTTGTACTGGCTAGGTCCCACTGGAGTCTTGTGGGAGCTGTAGTTGTGTAGTTCATGTCCTCTTCTTCCCTATGTATTGGGCTTCCCATCTGAACTACATCTTCCATAAGGAGAAACACAACCAGCATTCCTATTGAACAATGTACGCAGTTGTATCTCCCTCTCTTGCTCTCTTTCTCTCTGGAGACATCTCACCTCCTTTTTCCAGAAAATTCTTTCTTTTTCTTTAAGGGAAAACCATTTTTCCCTACTTTTGCCTAAATTCTCTCAGTCATTGCTGCCAAGTCCAAGGCTTTATGTTTCTCTAGATATATTCTTCTAAGGATATGTTGTTAAAGGGATCTATCAGGTGTAAAACATGGGGTATATGTATCTTTTGCATTGACACAAAAGGATTTGCTATATCAAAGAAGTTTGAAAGGAGTTTGGATCACCCTTTTTGTTGCACTTATCTTACCATTCAGGACTTAGGGAGAAAACAGTAGGGAAACAAACATTTGCTCACTTGTCGTCAGAGAGATTTTTTCACATACAGTTTTTTTTTTTTTATTTACCTTTTAAAATTTTTTACTGAAACCTAAAGGCTGGTCATAACTAAGACTTGGGATGTTGCTGCTTAAGCATGCATAGATAAGCTGTTTTTGGAATATTTTTTCATGATTAAACTGATGGAATGGCTTTTGGTCTCTTTCTGTCATTCATGGCTTGGTTTTGTTACCTAGCCTCATCCATGAGCTTTCTTTAGGAATGAATGGATATTCATATCCTGCTAAGAGGTTCAAAAATATGGGAATGGTCTTCTCCTCTGCCCCCCTCACCCCACTGTTTCCTTCAGTACTTTCAACCAGTTTAAGTCTTCTCTTTGCCATCTCTTGTAACTCCATTTCTGCCATCAGAAACTCCTTCTTATTATTTATTAGTGAAATATACTGAGAGTAGTGCTGACTGTTTTTTTCCAAACAACCCCATTAATTTCTGTATCTTCTGGCTAAACATGTACTTAAAGTTATTGGGTTTAGGTATATTCAAGTTCTGTAGCTTTTTGTGTCTTTCTATTTTTTACTGTTTTTCTCAGGTAAGCCTGAGTTTGTATTTTTTTGCTTTTTTTTTTTTTTTTTTTTTTTGGTGTGTGTGTGTGTTAAATCAAATTGAATTGAATCAGTGACCACCATAGATAATAATCATTGCTTGGGAAACCTTGATGGAGGGGAGTCTATTCTCTGATCTCAAGAGATCAGAGAAAGTAGCAGAAAAATAACTCTGAGCCCTGGGTCAAAGCTGACAATAATGAAGACTATTTGCTGTTGTTTATGAACACTATTTGCCTGAGTATGGATTGAATAAGGACACCAGGATTTGTTCCTTAATAACATGGAGTGACTGTGGATAGGGAATGGGTTACACTAAAAAAAAAAGGCAATTTGTTTGTGATAAGGCTACTAATCTAAACAGAAGTTTATAAAACATCTTGTGCAGCACTTAGAATAATAATTGTATGCATTTGGGGAAGTTTTTATTGTTCTCTGGAACCTTGACACTCAATCTTTTTTAGTGTCTGGCTTACAATATTGACAACAAGACAAAACATCTTACCTCCCACAACTAATTACAGTACTTTTCCTTAACATGGATCTTTCCATGCTTAGCTGAAATGCTTGCCTTGAACAATTTTAGCATATACCTTGATAGTTCAAAAATTATTTTAAAATGTTGGTTTGAAGTGAAAATGCATGTAAATACAATGCTGTTTCTTTAGTGATGGAACAAAAAGTTTTTGAAACAAATGTTTTTTATACTGAAACTACATGTGGAGGGATTGCATGCATATGTGTTTAGTGAAAGCAGGGCACATTTTAAATTTTATGTCTTCTAGGAAGAAGGATTAGAAACTTTTGACAGGAAGGAAGAGAGAGAGGAAAATAAGGAAAAAGAATTTTGTATAATCACACAGTTCTAAGACCTTTAATGATGGGAAAACAAGAGATTGCAATAATAATCACAGAAAGAGAAGAGAATTTGAGTGCTGTCCCTTATCCTGAAGTATTGTTATGTGGTATGATTGCACAGAGCTTTGTGTGATGTTCAGAAGATGGAACTGCAGCCTTTAAGGACTTCCAGAGAAACCTTCCAGGAAAAACTTTCGTTAGAATTTTAGTCTTTTATATATTATTTCCAGCTTTGTGTGTAGACAAGCAAGATGTCCTTCAGGAGGAAGAAACAAGTATCAACATTAGAAAAAAAAGAGAGAGATGCATGCTCAGTAATTCACACAAAAAAACTCTTGCTAATATAAAGCCCTGAGTTTTGCCTTATTATAAGGTCCATATGTTTATGCATATGGGAATGATACCCTTGTGTTAAGCATTATAGATTTATCTAAGTTCTCTGGCCTAAGCAAATATGCACACAGCCTCTACCAGTAGGCTGTAATATGTGAAAAAAAGAAAGTTATTTAGGGTTTTCATGTCTTCATACAAGGACACTGAGAAAGATCAGAAGAGCAAGGACAGTGAAAGCACATCAGTGCTGCAGCTCAGAGGATGTCAGCATACAGCTGGAATTAATATATACCAAAGAATACTGCCAAACCACATAATTGGTTACAAAGCTATTTTTTGTTAGCATCATGCAAAGATAATCAATCCCTAACTATCCTTCATGGCTGAGAGAGACTGGACAGTAGACAGCACTTTCAGACAGATAAATCAGTAAATGCTAGTGATTCATATACCAGTAAAATTACACTTATTTGTTCAGACAAAGTAATAAAATAATAATGATTAAAAAAATGGAAAAAAGGGATCACTGGAAACTAATGAGATGTGCTAATGTCATGCTCTGAAAGCACTCAGACAAAGATGTAGACTAACTCATAATATTTAAGCAAAGCCAAAAAAATACATATTATCTAACTGAAGTTTCAGAAAAAAAAATGGATTGTCAGATGTATTTTGAAAAGGAATGCTAGGTAAATTGAGGCTAAAAGTTTGGGTGTCTTTCATTTCAATGGATACACTTTTGTGGAAGTTATACTTCCATTATATTTCTGAGATTAATTGGGCAGATTCGAGAGAACTAGAAGGATTTCACACTTTATAATGGATGATGTTTTAATTTAGCTTAGAAACTTAAATTATACAATAAGGAATTTTGGCAAGGCTTTCAGAGAATAAGATGAAAGAAGTATACTAAAGACTTAGATTAATCTCACAAATGTTATATGCATTAGGTAGAAAGTGACTAATTCTTATGTTTTGAGCCCTGGGTATAAATTTGTGTAATTACAAAAAGAACTATGATTTAATAGCAGCCATTTTACACAGTTCCAAATATCTGCATCAGATATGAGACAATGGAAAATAAAGCTCAGCATGAATCACTACCCACTGATCAGGTGAAACTGAACCCAAGCATCTCTCACACTAATACCACTTAGCAATGCCTGCTGGCACAGAGGCCATTATAGAGACTGTAAATATAATGTAGATACTAGGGTAAATAAAGTAATTTGAATTTAATTTTTATTAAAAAAAACTTTTTACCTCTTTGAAGTACACTTTATTAGTATAGCAAGCTGGAATGGAAAGGTCTGGAATCCATTGTTAAAATCCATTTAAAACTGCATGAATTCTAGACAGTAAACTAACAAAATGCTCTTTCTGCAATGGGTTTCAGAGAAATAATTTAAATAACTGCATGAGATGAGACAGCTCTATCTGTAAAAAACAATTTCTTTTAAGTAAAGTATCAGAACAAATCTGATATTGCCATTTGAGCACCAGCTTGCCTCTCTCCAGCTATTTACAATGTAATTGCAATTCCAATCTCAGTGCAGTTCAGAAATACTTTTCTTTCATGCCGTTTCAAAGAGTTCTAAGGGTTTTATGAAACTTCAAACATAGCTGCATTTGGGGGAGCAGGGTTTAGGAGAAAAAGCAACCAGCATCATTGCCCAAGGCCATAGGAGACTATGTTGGTTTGAAGTATTGTCACTCCAGCAGTGGGTGGAAGGAGAAAAACAACCTTCCCACAGTGTCTTCCCAGGTCTTTTCATGAGTAATCCCTGTCCAAAAATCTGCATTTGCTCTAGAAATCTAGAGAAAAAAAATGCATAATAAAATATCTGAAAAGTACTTGAAAAGGCAGTCTCCATATTTTTTAAGGTTGCAAAACACTGTTCCTATCAAGAAATAAGTTAAATAATTGGTATGTATAGAAAACAGATCGTTATCCACAACTCAGTGCCATAAATATTTCCAATTAACATTTTAGCATGAAGCATATGGTTAAGAACTTAGGTTCAATTCAAGCAGAACGCCATTTGGGATTTAACTGATAGGTATTCAGAAAACCTCTACAGCATGTTTAGCAAACAGCAGCAAAAAATGTGCGACCAATTTAATAAGCGTGTGCACTGGGAGTGGCTATAAATATGTTTCTAATGAATACCCAACTACTCTTGTGAAGTCAACATTTATGTGCTGCTCCTGTTTGCCTGTTTTTTTACCTCTCTCCCTTCACTTGCCTTCTGAACCTTGCAGCGTGTGGGCATTCACTGGCAAAAGCAAATCAGAAAAAAGCAAAAGTAAAACCTGCACGCAGGGGCAATAGGGGAGCTCTTCTATTAGAGCAGTCAGAAAGAAGGGAAACAGTTTCCTAGTCACTATCTCTGGTGGGGTTAATATAAGCACAAATACACACACATTTAAATTTGTGCATATATTTGTATTCAGAAGCACTAAAACTGATTTTGCCTCCACGTTTTTCTAAATCTTAGTTCTAACCTGCATATTAAATTCACAATGGACAGATGGAAGTTTTATCAGTTGGTCAATTGTGTTCCTAGACACATAAATGTCAGAACATATTCCTTTTGAGAGGGTCTGCTATTGACATCGAGAGTTAGGCAGCCTTTTCTTGATGTGTGCGACTGGAGGGGGCTAGCTCAGTTTCCTAGGCACCTGGAAACTCTCTCTCATGAGACGATTTCATAATCTGCAGCATGTTTCTGCAGTCTTGCTAATGGTGCAGTATTTCATTTGCTTTAAATAAAGGAGAGATTTTGAAGAACTTCTGTTTTAGGGATACCTGCAAGCAAGTGGTACTGCAGTACACAGAAAACATGGCAAAACAGTTTGTAAGTAGCTATGTCCTGGGATAGGAAAAGGAGAAAACTAAGTAGCTATTGAGGAATAAGGTTGTGGTTTTCATTTTCACTGATATGAGGGAAAATATTCCTGCTCAGGAGAAGAACTTAATCAATCTATGATTTTAAATACCTTTAAAATCACTTGTTGTCTCAATCTTATATGCTAATGAAATGATTCATGTTGCTGCAGTTCTGCAGATTGCAAACAGTTTTTCCAGTAACTAAATACAATCCTTTTAACTAACATCCTGTAAAATCCACATTAAGAGTCTGCAAGCTTACTTCATTAATCTTTTCATTAAACCACCATTCAGCCATTAGACAAAGGGGTCGCAGGCATTTGTGGATCATTTTATACAGACTTTACCCCTTAAATTTCTAGAAAATATCATAGCAATAGCATGGTATGCACTGTTGCAAACATATCTGACAGCATGCCTAATTTCATCTGATCAAAAAAGCACATAAACCAACAAAAAGATCTATTTGAGGGGCTGTTTCACATCTAAAAATGTTCTGAAGTATTTAAACCATTTTATTTTAGGGAAAAAATGTGAGATATGGGTTGACAGGTTGTATGACAAGTTTTAGTCCAATGGGATTTTAAAAAGCTCATATATTAATCCCTAAAATCCAGATTTATAACAGAAAGCCTCATAGGCTCTTACCTGTATTGCTAGAGAGAACTGTTAGAATACTAACATTTATCTTAAAGCCTTTCAAAATGTTTTATTTTCAAAATTCAAACTTTAAATATAGTTTTTAGTTTTAACCAAGTGCCATAGATGTATCATTGGGAATGAGATAAATCCCTCTATTGAAATTCTTCTTTGTAAAATTCATATATTCCCTAGAAATATTTTCAACTAAATTCTTCTATATAAAAATTGGCATAGGAAAATAAACCTTTTCTTCTGTACTACATTCCAGCTAAAGATTTTGGGACTCTTTTCAAATGTTTGTGAACTTAGACTCTTGAGGGCTACATAGAATATATAATTGCTGTCATTTTACAAATGGAAAAATTGAATCACACAATGAAGTTGACTTAAGCAAAAACCTTTTTTTTTTTTTTTCCATTCAGCTTTCACTATGCATTTCAGTAAGTAATTATTAATTGCCCCAAAGGTCATGTAAAAATGATTCATCTGGGAGTTTAATTCATTGAGTGGAAATTGGTCATCTTACCATGTTTCATAAGAAATACAGGAATATCCATTGCAGACCCTTGACTGAGAATGTTGACTAAGCAGTGTCTTCAATCAACAAATGCTCAAAGATTGAGATTCATTTCACCTCACTTATGAGTGCTCAGTCTTGGAACTCAGTTGTCCTGCACCCCTTTGAAGTGGCAGAGGTAGATGATGATTCAGGTCACAGGTGAAGGAGGTCTTTAGGCACAAGGTGAGAGGTTAAAAGAAGATTTTTTTTCTTAGTTGTTCAGCTTGGGTGTCATCTCAGTATATTGGGATACAGCAGCTTTCTTGTGTAGCACATTATTTTTCTGATACAACATTAGGATGCTTTTTTCTTCCTGTAAACTCAGGCAAAGAATCCTACTGAGAGCTCTGGGGTCTATGCTTAGCCCTCATATTTCTCAACAGTATGGGTTTTTTGTTTGTATTTTTTTCTACATCTCAGACTAAAACTTGCATAGAGAAGTAGCAAAGAGAAGGACAGTATTTGTATGATCAGGTTTTGTCTTACTTCTGAAAGACATGAAATGGCTTTGGCCATCATAGCTGCCATTTTGAGTATTTCACATTTAATCCTAGTGTAACAGTCTATGCTCTACTTTCCACTGCAGCCCTTTCTACCCATCTTTTCAAAGAGTTCCAAAGATTGCATTTGTGCTACTAAATCAAACAGTGCAATGGCTTATTCTGCCTTTGTTCCCTGATTCAAAAGATTGGAGTCTTTTTAAGTAGCTATATATACTTGTTCTTAAATAACTAGAATTAAGCTCAAAAAAGAGAAATATGATCTCACCACTCATTTCTGGGTGTACAAATATAGATAACAGCACAAAGATGGTGCATTTTCATTGTGCAGAAAAACTGCACTACTAGATTAATTCCATCTATCCCCTGCAGAGCTGTGCCCGTGTTAAGTGGGTATTTGATTGTATTCAGCAATTGCTGCCTGATCATCAATGACTGTGAATCCATTTGTGGCACCACATAAAATTCTCCCTCACTACCATCAGTTCCAGCTATTGTAATTTCCCCAAAGAGATAGGAGATTTATTTTACCCAGCTACAGTACTTGAGAGATTTATCAGTGCTGGACATTGTACAACTGCTAAATGACCCTACTGGAGTTTATGACAAACCAAATCTTTTCCCTTTCCCTTTCTCTTTCCCTTTCTTTCCCTTTCCGTTCCCTTCCGGCCCACCCCCCCCCCCCCACACACACACGCATTTGGCTAAGGGACTTTAGAAAAGTGGGAATTAATTCTAAATTAATGTTCAAAGCATCACACCTGGGCATTATGTTCCTTCAATGCCCCACTGTGGTGACATTCAGATGTATACTGTCATTACAATGCACTCGGGCATTTGGTGGATCATAAGATGATGATCTGAATCTCATGACTTATAGTCAATGTGTCAGATACTCTGGTCACCAGGGATTTTTTTAAGCAGAGTGTCAGCCACTGAGGGATGTCAGAATGTTAGAAAGGCTATGCCACTGCTCCAGCCATATTAAACAGAAACTTCAGTATCTCCAGCGCAGTCCCCAGTCAGCATCTACTTGTCAAGTGGCTGATAACTTGAGGAAAGGCAAGAGGAGAACACAAAAAAAATAACATTTCTAGAGAATGTGGGATAGCATAATTCCTTACAGCTGTTTAAAGGGGACGTTTTTTCAATTACACAGGTTACATTAGTGTATAAGAGCTCTAGCTTTTCTAAAACGATAGTGAGAAACCAAAAATGCTCAAAAATCTAAATATATGAATTGAGTATTTATTTTTAAAACTACCTGGAACACAAGTTTATAACAGTAGTTTCCCATTACTGAGTATCTAAATATTAAGCAAATTGTATATATGACTCTTTCATAAGAAATATTATTATTTTTACACAGCATCCCTTCCACAATTGTAAAATGCAACTATTTCATTCCTTTTTTTTTTTTTTTTTTTTTTTTTTTAACGAGGATTTTTTCCTTGTTCAGGCCATAGAATCTTCAATCTGTTTTAAATTGATTTGCATTTGTAACTGACTGCTCAAACTTACTTCTTATAATGTATGTTACACTCAAAATCTTGTTTATTGGCAAAGAGGAAGTGTGCCTTTATATGTATACATAAAGCCAGGAGTTTATTCTTAGTGTACCGACAATTTTAATGTTCTAATTCAGGAATCATTTTCAGTCTAGATCTAATTATCACAGAAAAAAAGTGCCCCACTAATAGTAATAATACAATGAAACTATAAAACAGCTTTTAGATTATTTTTTACTGGTGTTATAGTCCATCTCTTCTGGGCCTTAGAATCATTGGAGAAAGTGCAAGTCAACAATCTCCCCAGTACTTCACTGGGAGGAATGAATATGGTGTCAATGTCTCTGGCTTCTTGTTCCTCATCCCAGAGTCCCTTGAGGGTCATTTTCACATTTTTGGTAACACCCTTCTCTCTTCATTGGACTGCAGTGCCATGGTCCATCCAAACTGAGTAAATGAAATTAGCCACAGCCACCTGGTCACGTAGAAGAATTTGCAATGATGGCTAAATTAAGTAAAAACAAGCTACAAGTTTGGCTAAAGAAGGGCAGAGCAGGCCTCACAAATGTCAGCCCTGAGGCCTTGCAGGCTCAGTACAAAACTTATGGTTTGCAGCTAGCGATGACAATACCATTATACAGAGATACACAGTAACATATATCTTATATACATATATGTTTATATGTATATAAAACTTAGTTATATAGATCTTATATGCCCAAAGATGGCAAGAGAAAAGCTGCTATTGGACTTAAAGTAGGGTTGATTTTCACTCATTCAGTCTGCCCATATGGGTTAGGATTTTGCAGCTTATTCTGATTAGTTACTAGGATCAAAATTCCAAGTGCAGGTCCTTTACAGTTTTGCATGTGCGTAAATCTTCCTACTAAACTAAAATATGTAGCTGAGGCCTTTAGTGAGACAAATGCAGAGGCATTGATGTAAATACTTCTGAAGATTTTTATTTCTGTTCTGAATGAAAAGCGCTGCTTGCAAATCTGGTACATTGTACCACGGCTGTGATCTGATTGAAGAAGCCTCAGTTCTGGTCATTTTATACAGCATAATGGTACCATTATTTCAGAGCAACAGGAACCATCTGGTGGCATTTCAGCTATGGAAGATCTCTCTTTTCTAAGGCAGAATCAAAAAGATTTCTTTTTGCAATAATTATGAGGATGATGCGGGCTCTTTCTTTTTCTTTCTCTCTGTTTTTCTCTCTCGTTTTTTTTCTTCCTTTTTTTCCTCTCTTTCTTTCCTCAACATAGCAGCTGATGTAAGATAATAAATTAACCTGTGTATTAGAAGATGGGCCTATGCATCTGTGGTTCCTGATGAACCATTTGTGACATTTCTTATTTCTGCTTACCATATAAATTCATCCTGATCCCTGATGAGATTCTACATAGCATAAAAACATCCATCTTAAACAAGGTTTTTATGGAAACACCTTGTATTTCCTATCTAGTTGTTGCTAGCTTTTATCAATTATGGCTGAGATCCCTACAGATGTAAACATATGACTTGAACTAATTTCATGTACTAAAAATGAATATTCCTTCTTATATCTCCTCTCCATCTTGGAGTAAACCTGCTATTACTGTTAGCAGTGACATACATTGAAATTAGCTCTTTCTCCACGTTAAACCAAACCTGCTATATAACATCTAAATGTTTTTGTCACAGCCTCATTTTGTTTTCTTTTCATGCTTGTTAAAATTTCAAAATAACAGGAAACAGCAAGAAGAGTATTATTCTTAAGTCTGGCAGAGGTGAATCAGCCAAATCTGAGGCTGAAATGACAAGCACATCAGTCACTGACACAAACCAGCTGCCAGACCTCTTTATATGCAAGTCATTCAGTGAGATATCAAAACGTGGAAAATATAATACTCCTACCAACATTTCATGTTGAATTAATGCCCAGGTGAGTTCTTCTGAAATGCTGTAGTTGTATCTTAGCAAAAACAAGAAGCAGTAAAGCATCATGCTTATTAGGACCCAATTTGCCACAGCAGCAGTCAAGTGCTACAGCCTCTCCCAGTGGCAATGGGAAGGGAGGACTGGGGATAGGAAAACTTAGATTAAATTCATAGTGCAGTGCACATTTATAATTCAATATTGACAGCTCTAATTGCACACACCTTTCCACCACAAGTTCATTAACTAAGAGGAAAATGCTAGAAACAGCAGTATCAACTTCTCAAGGAAATAAATAAAAGCAGAGCCAAACACTTCAGAGTTTCTGACCTTTCCCCTTCCTTTCTGACAAAGTTTTGAGTGCCCACAGGGTAGGGCTCTGAGTAGTCTGTATATTAATTATTGTCAAATCCAGATGGATCTAGAGCGTGTAATTCACAGGAGCTACAAGGTAATGTAGCTCATATAATAAAATTGTATAATGAACTATCTGTGTTAAAGAAATATGACAGGAAATCTTGAGGAAACAATAATTTCTTATGATCATATGAGACCATTTCGGGGGAGCCCAAATAAGTCTGTTGCATACCTAGCTTAGGACAAGCTAGTGAAAAGTGAGCACAATGAGTAAAGAAGTCCTGTTTGATTTTTCCATTGCATAACCATGCGGTTAAGATTTCATAAAATATTGCAGTGTTCTAAAACAGACATGGATGAACTCTCCAGTTATTCACATTTTAAATAATTTGACCATATGAATAATAGGGGACACAAACTCCTTTGATACACTCATGGAAACCATGATGCATTCTAACAGTTCATTTTACAATATTACTTTTCTAGTGCCAGAATCAGTTTGAAAGATTTGTTTAGTAACATTAGTAACATGAATAATGTTTTAAAAGGAGAAATATGAATCAATCCTTATTGAGATGCAAATCAGTACTTTATCCACAGATATGGCATGAAATATATATGACATTTTTCTCTTTATACAAACTGTAGAACTTTACAAACTAGCAGAACTTTCTACCTTCAAAAGTGTCCAAGCATTTGTTATGTCTTTAGAAAATATAATACTTTTATAGACTTCA
Source organism: Crypturellus tataupa (assembly GCA_034781795.1). Lineage (NCBI taxonomy): Eukaryota > Metazoa > Chordata > Aves > Tinamiformes > Tinamidae > Crypturellus > Crypturellus tataupa. Next base: position 461,295 of record JAWLRI010000122.1, read on the forward strand.
TGAATATTTTTAATATGCATATGATTCAGCTCCTCACAGTTAGTTGCAGAATTCAGCTGTTACCATGCAGACTGCTGTAAAGATTACTGCAGTCTTTGCTATATCACCTACTGACAATTTCTTTTTGTCCTCACTCCAGTTATTATTCATTACAAAGCAGGTTCTCTCAATCGGTTCTGACATGCCAACATATTCTTATTCTGTTAAGATAGTCTTATGTTTCATGAAAAATGCTATTTTTTATTAGAAAGATTTTTTATTAAAAAGATCACCCATCACCCATCTAGCAGGGGTAACAGGGGTCTATCTCTCAGGCTTGTTGTTATGTAGCAGGCAGAAAGTATTTGACATGGGGCATTCAAACAATTTTCATCAATTACTTTTCACATTAGATGATTGTCTAGAGTTGTGTGTCTGGGGTGTCTTTTTTTTTTTGAAATAGCTTTTCGTGTCTGGCAGTTAAAATGTTTTTATGTTTTGGCCATGTAATTAACAGAATTTTATCCTCAGTCTTCTCTCAGTCTTTGGCCTACGTGCTTGTTTCCAGATAAACCACCTTCTTAAACAGAACGTTTCACATGGCCCTGCAGTACCAGATATTTCTCAGATGGAAACACTAGACCACATTTTCTTCCTTGAAGGAAGTTACTACAGCAGATCTACCAAGTTATTTGATTTATAAAGCTCATATATGATATTCAAGCCCCTAAATGTTATAAAGAAGTCCCAACCAGTTCCCTCATTCCACATCCCTCACACATATTGAGGGCTATAAGGAGTATGAGTACTTGATCGTTTGGGTTTAATTCAGTTTATTGGTACACGGTGCAGGACTGTCTCTGACTGGATGCTCTGTTTCCAAAGTATGATCATAGTTCAGAATTTCTTGTAAGAAACCTTTGTATGAAATGTCTGATTTTGAGTGAACTTTTTCAGCAAGAGAAAATGAAAAGAACCAAAGTTTGTGCAGTGCACTCAAAGAAAATATATTATTTATTTTTTTAAATAATTTGTATTTAAAGAAGTAGCTGAGATATGAGTAAGTCCCAGGTCCAAAGTTTCAACAGCTTTATATTTATCCTCAGGTTAGGTTTTGTTTCAGCAAATCATCACAGGTTTTCGCTGTGCTCTTATAATTACATCAGTAGTGCCTAAAAAAGCCATTTCCTCTTTTAAATATGCAAAATTTATCTGTGATTAGTAAACATCTGTTACCAGGTCTGTTGTGGAATATCATCTCTTCATCAAGTTAGAATGATTGCATTTAATCTGTTCCAATGGTTCAAAAGATTAAAGATATAAGAACCTTTTAAAAAGATTTTGAGTTTTCTTGTTTATAGATTCATTTAGATTTCTTATAAGTTTGTAGATCAAATCTTGAAATATTTGAATTGGTATATTATTAGTTAGATAAGTGCTAACTGATGATTCCTCTAATCTTTCAAGACCAATGGGGAATATTTCTATTTTCTGTACAAGAAATTAGCTGAGGTGGGAAAATGAGCGAATGCTATTGATACTGCATTAACTGGATCTGATGCTGTATGTTTTCCAGGTCACAGAATGTCCCTATCATCACTAGAGCATTACCCAGATTCTTGGCATCTGGAACAGATGGGCATGCCAGGATTAAATGCACAGATAGATCTGAAAAGCATGCTTTCAAAAGGTTTCTGTGAAGGAACAGAAAACATAAAGAAGAATGCAAGACCAGATAAATCAATTCACATTTGTTGCTTTATGTTGTTCTAGTGAAATATCCCAGAAGTAAATTCTGTTTAGAGTTACTGAAATCAGTTTCTAGCTACTTAACAGTGAACCTGCTCAAAATTACAGCATTTCGCATTTTGAAGTGAGCCATATGTTGATAAATGCTCAGATACTTAGATTCTTCGTAGTGTAACAGACACACCAGCTGTATCTGGTTTCATCTTACTTCAGTGAGGAACTTATTGGTCTCAATTAAACTAGTCATTTAAGCACAGTCTTAGGTCTTCAAACATTTTGTTGAACTTGAGTAATTAATTCAAAACTAAAATTCCCATCCTGCAAGTGTTTTCACCTAGAAGCCCTGATGAAGTTCATGGATTGCTGTTTGGCAACAGATTTTGTAGGAGGAGTGAGGTATAGGATAATGCATCCTCCCCCAGCCTTTCTGAAGGACTTAGTGTCACAAACTTTTATAGCCATGGGAGATTCCACTTGTATCTAGCACATATAGCGTGGGTTTAGCATAGCAAGATGCTGCATGGAAGTCACTATCACTCTGTGTGGGCAAAAATGATTGTGCCTGAAAATTCCTGTAGGTATTTTTGTGATTCTTGTTTTGGCTTGCATTGACTAAGTGTATGAACTTATGTATTTGTTTGTTTGTTTGTTGTTTTTCATCCTTCCAAATACAGTGAATTTATTTCTTTCCCTTTTTTTTCTTTCCCTTTTTGACTTAAGAGCGCATGTGCATTGGACCACAACTCAGCTGTGTGCTCACCTTATTCTTCATTTTAAAATCAAATTACTTCCAGCTACATCAGTAGAACTCTCTATATATCTCATGCTAAATACAAACATTTAAATGGAATATATTTACACTCCCTAATCCCTCTAATCCCTTGTGAAGTAGAAATCTTTTTTTTTTTTTTAACAGATATGAAAATAACAAACAGAAATTGATTCATTTTGCCTTCATTCAAAATGCCTTTATAATGCATGGCCAGATAGTCAGCTTGGCCTCTGATTTGAAAGGTCTAGACTAGACCGTGTCTATTTTGTTTTTTTGGAGAGGTACTTGTGAGTGAAATCGCAGAAAATAATATTAAATCAATAATACTTATAGTATTCCGTATAAATTACATTATAATATTCATTATGATATTATTAAATCAGCTTAGATTTCAAGAAATTTAGGTACCAAATGATGCATAAATGTTGGAGCTATGCACCTACAGCTGAGTATGTTCCAGTGGTATCTCCTTCTGTGTATACTCTTGGAGTGCCTAAATGTCTACATATTCCCAGAACAAGTCTGCTAGAAAAGACTTCACAATAACAATTACAGGGGTGAGACAAGTGCATGTCTGAGTAAACTAATGGATAAGGACTCATTCTGCTTTTGCAGAACCCAAATCAAACCTCAATTTCATTTAATAGGCAATTATTTAGGAACAGAATAATTAAAAACAAAAAAAACCCCACAGATTGAGAACCATTTATCTCAGGTCATCTCCAGGTCTCTGATAAGTCTTATATTCAAGCTTTATTCCACATCAGAAATTTTGCATAATTTTTTTTTTTTTAAGTCTTCTAAATTCCACTTTCCAGATCATTTGTCAAGGGAGTCAACTAGAACAGGGAAGGGTATCATTGTCTGTCTTGTCTTTTAGGAGAAAACAATTCTGTGAGTTACTTACCTACTTCCAGTTTATGATTTATATTTGAGAATGCTAAGCTAAGATAACCAGTTCTTTCCAGCCTCAAATCCAGAAACCCCAGTATCTTCTGAACATAAGACTTACCCTTGCCATTTTGGAGTGCCTAACCTGATGTTAACTGTTCAGCATGCTTATTTCTGAATGTTTAATTTTAAAATTACCTGAAAGGTACCTGAAAGGTACCCGAAAGGTACCTGAAAGTTGAGTATGATTTCATGTCTCTTTATTATAAGTTTTAGCCCAACAGACATGCTCACCAAACCCTCCACATCATATTTTTGATGGCATTAACACAATTATCATCTCTTTTTGGAGGCCAGTATCTTAACTTTTTTTTAGATTTTTCTTGTCTGTGTAATTCTGTCTCTGTATCAGAGCTAACACATGCATCTATGTTATCTACAATTTCAAAGGAGTATTTCTGTTATGGTGTATTTGCTGTAAGTTTGTTTCAAACAAAATAATAAGTTATTGACCTTGTTATGTTTGTGCATTCATGAAGCACATCAATAAAACTGTAACAAAACCCTGTGGTCTGTTCTCAAATTATAAAAGTGTACTAAAAATGTGATTATCCCACTGGTTTGTAAAAAAACAGCCACACCTGCACACTTATGATAGATATCTTATCTCTGTTAATTACATTTTCATTGTAAAACTAGCAATTTAAGGTAAAAGTCACAGTTAGTTATAATAAGAATTGTAACTTTTTTCAATTTTAATTGTTCAAAATATAGAAACAGATATAGGAGTTTAATTCGTCTATACAAAATTTACAGCTTTATGAATCTATTCCTTTTAAAAAAATAGAGTATTTGTTTTGTTTCTACATGTAACGGTAATCATATATAATAACCATATATAATGCATAAGCTTATACAATACAGATTTCTCTGATTTAGTTCCAGTCTAGTTTGCTTTCTCCTTCTTCATTCTGGTAATGCCATAACCTTCTCTTATTAGCACACCATGAGTCCTTGTTCTCTAATATGTGTGCTCTTCTTGAGGTCATGACAGGTCATACATCTCCCTTGAAAGAGATGCTTATCAAAGCATCAGCCATCCAACAGAGATATGCTGTAACCATGGAACAGTTTAAGTGTGTCACTATCATAACCCAATGATTAAGGTCACCACCACCATGGTTTTGTCTCATATCAAGATCACAGCCCCCAAGCACTCTATTAGCAGTCACCTGGTTTGGCTTTCACAGTCTGTGGCAGAGCACCTAAAAATAATTAACTACATTGTTAGAGAGTCCCCTCACTTGCTTTTGCTTCAAATGTTCAGGCTGAATAGTACCATTTTTTCTTCTGTTGATATTTAACTTTAAAGATACTTTGTCTGAAGTACGCTGTGTAAGATTTTTCAATTTGTCACTAAAGGTCAGTTTGATCAATTACATTGTAAAAAGGAGGTGGGGGCAGAATGAAACAGCACTTATTGTAAATCCTAACTGTGATTCAGCATGAGGAAGATTGTGTGTGTGAATATTGCTTTGCTTACCACCCTTACATAAGATTTTTTTATATATATATTGAAATTTGCTACTTATAAGCAACATTTCCAGGAGCAAATGGAGATAAAGATAGCTAATTAGGTATTATATATTTTTGTTGAAGCAATTAAGTATCAGTAAGGTGATCTTTTCCTTCTTTTCTTTTTTAAATATTCATAGATTTTGTGTGGCATTCTTTCTGATCTTTATCCTGCTAAAAGGGATCTCAGCATAAATTGTGAGAAAAAAAACAAAATGCTAGCACAAAATTGACCTCTGAAAAATATTGTGGTTTTTGAAACCAAGTTCTTTAGGAAGCCTGTTCAACAGTGGACTAAGATGTCACCATCTAGGTGGTTAGACTGCAAAAGCTATAAAACACTTTCAAACTGAATAGCGTATGCACAATTAATTGGATGTTTTAGAATAGTAAAAATATTTTGGTAGAAACATTTTTTTAAATGAGATATGAAAGTAATATCTCATGCATTTTTCTAGCCTTTAGCCAGCGGAAGAGCTGGTGAGTGTTTTTCCCAATTGTTTACAAGCTAATGTTACTTTTTTTTTTTAACCATATTTTAGTGGAAGTAGTAGATTCTGCTAAAGATTGTCAGTTTTACTCATTCCAGATTTTCTTATTCCTTGCCTGACAATTACATCCGTCTTTAGGGGAGGAAAGATATAGCACTAACAGGGGTGAAGAACACTCCTCTTGATGGACTGGGGTTGAACAACTGCCGTAGTCTGTGCCAGAGGCTGCACACACTGTGACAAATGAAAGGAAGAAGATAACTAATACGATCACTGTAAATCATGTATTTGTGTGTCTGGACGTGGTTAGTGAAAACTGCTGATGGGTTTCTACTTTTTTTTTTTAATAGAAGAGCACATTTTATAACAGAGGAGTGTCAAAAGTTCAGACTGCAATGAAAGGTGAAGGAAGGAGGCAGAAACTGATATTTAGGTATAAAAATGATATGCAGCCCACTGGTGTAAAGGTGAGGAGTCTGGCCAGCCTAGGTACTAATCTGAAAATTAAAACAGTATTTCTGGGCTTTTTAGTTAAATAGAAGCCTGTGTTTCTTGTAGATAAGTTAATAGCCTAAAATGAGGAAAAGTGCACAACTTCACTTTGCCTTAGGAAAGTAACTTTCAGAGATAAGGTGTTTCAGGTAATAAATATATGTCAGTCACGTTAAGACTACAGATAGGTCTGGCTCCGATTTTGCTACTCTTCGCTTGTACCTACTCAGCTTTGAATTCTAACTCACAGAGAACAATACATCGTGGTTTCAGTCGGGAATATGTGAACGTGCTCTACAGGAAGTTGGGTCCCTTCCTCCAATTCTTTCTATAGCTTACTGAGTCTGTGTTTCAAGCTTTTAATGCGTTATACTATTACAAGATGACCTTGTCCAAGTTAATGTCACTCTATTGTACTGTGTAGGAACATTCACAAATTGTAACTGCAGCTTCAGAAAATCACAACTTTTAGGATGGCTTTTTGACTGATTGGAACAGTAGTTCATGTCTTTAAGCTTCACCTCAGTGCTGAAGGCTGCAGATTTGCTTAATGCAAATGAAAGTTTAGCATTGAGTATTGGCTTGATTCCAGGGATGGAGACAGTAAGGAAAAAAAAAACAAAGGAACACACACACACACACTAATGATTTCCTAAACAAATTTTTTTCCTGAAAAAGAAGGTAACATTACATCATAGGATGCTTAGGCCTCTATGAATGTCAGTAATTGACTATGTATTCATATTTTTATTGTATTTCCTGCCGCATTTCTGAAAGATTACATTATTAAACCATCCTTACAATCATGAGGAAATCTATGGAATTTTTGTTTCTTTTATCCAAATCCTTAAAGTGAAGAATGTGAAAGAAAACTCATTTCTGACAAAAAATCTTTTAATACCTTATATCACTTTTAAGTCTTCCCTATATTCTAAACAGAGGCATATTGAAAGAGAGAGAGAGAGAGAGAGAGAGAGAGAGAGAGAGAGAGAGAGAGAAAGAAAGAAAGAAAGAAACAAACAAAGAAAGAAAGAAAGAAACA
>JAWLRI010000122.1:477752-492169 GCA_034781795.1 Crypturellus tataupa
CTCCTCTCCTCTCCTCTCCTCTCCTCTCCTCTCATCTCCTCAAAAAAAGGTTTTCTAAGACAGGGGGTCCTGTGCAGGAAGAAACAGTGGATGAGGGAATCACAAATTCAATACTTTGGCACTATAGTCTGTTTCCTGCCTATTTGCACTCCATCTACCTTGTTTTAGGTCTGCTTAAGGTTTTTAATCCCTCAAAAATTTTTGAGTCATCATTACTGAGTTCCTGTACACTTCCCAACTTCTTTTCCTCATTCTGTCCTCAAATTCCTTCTGCCTCTGTCATTGTATGCTTTCATATCCTCAAATCACTGTTCAGGCAGGCCCCAAACTCATCCTAGAGCATTACATTCTTGTCTGCCCATCTCTCATCTTGGCAAAATCATATTTGCCTCTTTCTCCCTTTATTTCAAGTCTCTTACTTTATTATTTTATTTCAAGTATCCTTCTGTGCATCTGAATACCAACGTAGAGTCTCAGCATTTTGTTTCCAAGCTGCTGGAAATTGTGCTATTAGCACCTTTATATTACTTGCTATTTTTGAACAAGTACATCCTTTACCTGCCTTTATATAGAACCAGTGCCCCAAATCCTGCTTTCTAGCAGGAAACTTTAGATATTTAATACTGTGTTTATTAAGAATCTAGTATAATGCAATCTGCGTGGGCAAAAACCCCTAGAACATGGTTAAAAAAACTTATAATAGTCATAGTGATATTTTATGTGTTTATATCACTGTTAAGGAGAACTCTGGAAATTGAACACTTCTAAACAAGTTAGAAGCAGAATTTTAGTAAATTAAGTGCATTTAGTAGAAAAAAAAAGAAAATAAATGAGCACAAAAATGGTTTACACAAAGATACAGAACAGAGGTACTCAGTCTTATAGAAGAGTTTTTTTGTTGTTTTTGTGTTTTTTGGAGATTTACTAAAAATTTAGTGTTTTATGCACTTGATATTTCTGGCCTCATTGTAACACTACATTAAAGTTAGTGAAGAATCTGAAAGCAATCATATCTGGTTCTGAAAATTTGCTTAACAGATCTTGTATCAATCCATGCCAGATAAATTATCTTTCCTCCCAAAACATGGGAAGCAGACAACACCAAACTACCTAACAAGAAATTTCCCTGAGCCATTCTATGTCTTGAAACATATAGCCAGAATAGTGCTGGGAAACATATTAGCAATTAAACAGTTAAACATGTGCTAGTGCTCATATACTTCACACAGCCCATTTAGTTTGCACCTCTTACTAGCTTTTCTACCTGATAGTCTCACTGTGTCTTCATGCATTTAGTTCCCTATTCACCAAAATAAACATTTTATTATAATAAGCTTTATTATAAGCAAAATAAGCAAAAGATTTGAATAGAGTGTATAATTCAGCATATTGACCTTACCAAAACTGAGTACATATTAAGGAAAACGCTTACTAGTCAGGACTCTTGAAACAACAGTCAAGTTGAATGTGTTGTCACACAGTCATAGAACTTTATGTATGTGATTTACTTACTTAAAGCCAAATGTATATTCCTGTAGATGAAAACCCAGCTTAAATCAAAACTCCTTGTAAAGTGCATATGAAAACTTTGATGACTTAAAACACTTTTTGAATTCAGGAAGACAATATCAGCACTGATGAAAACAACTTGGTATTTTTTTCCTCCCATATATCTTCTGTACAAAAACAATACCAGGTGCACACCTGACTTACAGGCTTTCTTTTACTTGACTTTTTTTCTTATTTCATCTCTCGAAAGATATCACTTTTATTCAAAGACTATTAAAAATACTGGGACTTTATGAGTAGATCTTATGCAGAAATGCAACAGAGTTATGGCTAACCCCTCATCAGAAATTATGATTTTATAAAAAATACCAGGTCTCAGTCTTTGTAGATCTACTCAGAAAAATGTGACTGATAACTATCTGCAAACTTAGAAGAGTAGTGTCAGGACAAATATTTTAAAGTATTCTATTCCTAGATACTACAATAATTGAAGTAGTCTAAGTATCTAGGAAAGATATTTGTTCAGTTAGTAATGTAAATATAAATGCTAATGTAAAGTGACTCCAAATGTACCAAATCAGAAAATAGTATCTTAATTCTAGCTTATGTTTAAACTGTTGAGGATTGCAGAAGATGCCAAGCAGTCAAGGCCGTAGGCCGTAGGACTGTCAGCACTTTTATACCATGTATTTACATGATCAGAATCAGATGAAATAAAAATCTCACGCAGTCTTGTTTTTCTTTGAATATCATTTCTCGCTGCAAGTTTGCTTTGCAACTTAAAAGTTTGCAAAAAATATCTTCTCATGATTACTTGCATGATAGTCCATATTTTAGAAAACTTTTCAATAAGCAGCTTTGTCATCAAAATTGTACTTATATATTAACATGGGTGCTTCTGATCTTGTCTTGTTTGTATTGTATAAACTGTTTCATATAGGTTATTTCCCCTTTTTCAAAAAATAACGAGTTTGTAACAATAACAACTAAAAATAACAAATATTAGCTAGAGAAAAGTTATCTTATGATAGAAATTTATGACCATTTAAATATATATGACCAATGTTTTTGGTCACTGGCTTTTATACTGCTAGATTTAGCAATATTTCCATGTTGTTTTGGACTTTGAGAAAAAGGTGCATTTTTGGGGGGAGGGAATAGCATTTTTCTCCAAAATAATCAGATAAAAATATTTTACATTAAAAAAAAAAAGAAAATGCTCTGACCTGATGATCAACTAGTAAATTTGATGGAATGTCCACAACTCCAGTCTATTAGTGCCCATTCACTAATAGAGCTAAAACCAAGTTCTCTCTTAGAAGAAATAAAGAAACACTTTCCCAGAAGAGTGGGAGATGGACACTAATCCATTGATAAATGGATACTCATCCATTGATAAGTATACTGTTGTTACATTTTACAAATACAACTTCAATTTTTCTTTTTCTTTCCTTTTTTTTTTCCCCATTAGAAGAGTTTCATTTGAGGAAGGCGAAGAAATAAAAAGACATCACATTAAGGGTGGCATTTTACTTTGAAGATCTGAAATATTTTGATTATAGCAGCTACATTTAAATATACACATTAGCTCAGTGATATAATTGTTTTTATGAACTCTTGGAGGGTATGACTGACATTACTGATTGGTGTTTATCATAATGCTGTTGTGCACCATATAGATTAACACTCGCAAATCACCTGTCATTGATGACCTGAATTCTTTCTAAAGGATGCTATGTGTAAGGTGAAACCCATTTGTCATAAACAGTGGGTTTTGCTCCAGCTAAGCTCTCCTGAGATCAAAAAAAGAAGTGAACTATTTGGAGTATATCCGTGGATAATTTGTTAGGCAGCCTTTTAAAAGCATTTGTAGCTTTAATATAAAGTTAAAATGAATTTTGGTAAACATATCAAGGTTATGTGAAAATTAATGCATTTTTAGCAGATAATTTTGCTTTCCAGAACAGAGTAGCTCTTATTGGAAAGTGAAAAAAGGAATTGGTTTTGCCTTTTATTCCTTTTTTTTTTCTTCCTGAGTACAATATATCATAATGAATGCTAATAGCATGGTCTGGAAGAAAATGACATAGCAAGTTGTAAGGAGGTCAGATAATTGCACTTTTTCACTCATACAGAGGAAACCAAAGGGAAAATAAGAGAAAATATTTTCAAATCTTTTTTTTTTTATTAATTATTTACATTTGAACCTGTATAATTTTCCTGAGATGAGTACTAGCAAAAATCAGCATAGATTCCTAGTGAGTAAAAGATCAAAGGAAGGTAGTCAGATCCAGTCATCAGGTAATGTAAAAATGTATTACTATTAAATTAATGGATCTAAATTAATTGTTAATAAATCCAACTTTGAGAATGGCCCTGTTTTGAGTGAGGAATTGGATCATACAACTTCTAGAGACCTCCTACTAATAAAACAAACAAACAAAAAAATAAAATAAATTAGTACAGAGAACAACTCTAAATTATAGAACTGTGAAGAGATGATATTTTGATTATTTTTTTTTGCACTGATCGTCATATAGTTGTAATCATTTAACTTAGAAGGAGATAGGACAATTATTCTTGTAACATGAGTAGGAGGCACAATAAATCTGTAGTCATATGATTAAATAATTCTACTTTAAATTAGTTTTTGCTTTCACTGGGAAAAGGTGTGTTTTTCATATAAAGAAAGTCACAACTGTGAAATAAATCCGGTAGGAGGAAAGGCAAAATATTTTTAAGTTAGATATGACTGGATATTCATCTATCTACTCAACATAAGAGGTTCCTGTACTGAAGCAAACCATATGTATTTTAGCCTAGCATTCACAAGGAGATCTCTTGCAAACTCTGCAAGATTACCATATTGTCTAATTGGGATAAATTAATCGACAAGTCTGACATAAAAGTACCCCAAAAGGGCTTACATGTATTTAGCTGAATCTGTTTCTAAACCAGTTCAAACTGTGTATACATTAAAATGTCACAGTGATTTAGTTGGCATAAATTTTTAAAAGTAAACTAAGGCATATCCCATTATAGACATTCTCACAGACATATATTTTGAGAATGTATTAAACTGATATGTAGTCATCTTAAGATGTAGTTCATCTTACACCGAAACAAGCCTGGTTGCAATGAAAATTAATGATGTGATCACTTTCCTGTTATTCACAAGATTAAAAGTAAAATACAAAAAGGAAAAGTGAAGAAAATAATGTAGTATGTTTTATAAATCATAACAGAATAGATAGGAAATGAAAAATATACTAGTGATCGCTTGTAGTATAGCAGTTCTGTGAAAAGTCTACAGTTAAATTATTATAGGTTTCTTAGTATTCTGAAACTATAATGATAATATCCAAAACAAAGTTCATCTGGACACCTGTACACTTTGACTTCTGTTTTTACTTTGAATTCAGTGTTACTTAATTATTCTTTTTTTAAGTTTAACTGCATAACTTGAAGAAAAAGAGTGGCTACTACAGAGACCCAGAAAATAGATTTTCTGTCCTTTTCTCACTAGTTTAGCAAACTGAATGCTGTCCTGAAGAAAGCATGATGCTGTGACTCCCTTAGGGTCAAGAACTATGGATCCAAGAGCATGCAGTCTGATCCCATGTAAGAGCTACACCTGTGGGGACGTCATTTCAGGTGGGTATCTTTTTTCTTCATCTGTTTTTCTAAATGGAAAGTGACTGCAGTTTCCAGGCACCACACGGATACCAGCACGGCGCAGGTATGTATGTCGTGTATAATCTTGGATGCTTTAAACACAAGGTTCTTGTTGTTTCTATCCCAAATGGAAATAGGACAAACTTGTCAGCTGAAAAGCTCTTTGAGGCTGTCTCAGTAGCAGAATTTTACCAGAAACAAGTTTGTCAAAATAAAAATTTGTAGTATCTAAGCCATCTAGTAAGGTTTGGGGTAAATCTAAACCTATGATGTGACTAATTGCATAAGGGGTGTTAGTTGAAACAATGCCCCAAAAAGACACCAACCTTCCAGTTTTGAGGTCTGCTATAACATAAGGAACCTCAAAACATCTTTTTCTTGATGTGATCTACAGCTGAACTAAAAACAGGGTTTATAAACAAACAAAAGATTCAAGTCCTCTAAGATAACCCAGAATTCACAGCAATGGGGCTTAAGACTATTTTTCTTTCCTGATGACTAGTTTCCTTTTACACCAAAGGCGATCACTTTTCACCTTTCATACCTTCCAAACACAAAGAGCATATGATTATTAAATCATGGGGAGGAGTTTTGTTGCTTTTAACAAAGTTGATGAAAGTAATGCAATGTTCCAGTGATTCCACTTGATTTTCATTAATATTTCTGCCACGTTTCAGTATAAAGCAATCATTCCATTTCATATAGGCAATCCACATTTTGAATGAGCCTAAAGATTTGATACTTTTGATCAGAGTTTAACACACATCCTTCTTATCTGAAAATACTGTTAAAATGTTATTTGGATTATAAGCAAAGCTTTCATTTGTACAGCCCATGGCTGTCTGTGTCATAAATATGCACATATCTCTGCCTCAGCAAGACTTTTCTAAGCACATTTCATGGTACTTTTCATATGCACTGAATTTGATTTGTTTTAGGGCATAATATAAATTCGTGCTGTGATACAGTATAAAATATTCCTTTAAAACTCTGGCTTAGTTACACTGCACTCACGTTGTCTGAACTTGTCTCACAGAACCCTAAGTTTCATTAACTGTCTATATAACCTGCTATCATTATTGTTTATGCACAGAGCTCCTCATTTGGTTCTGGGTACTGTATCTATCTTTTCATGAAATATCTTCAAGTCTATGCTTTTGCCCTGAGTTACTAGTGTGAATTCTTTTGGCATATAATGTTAGCGTTTCACATTCCAAGCCTTGAGCTGCACAACATGCCACAGAATACAAATGTAAGTAAGGTGGTAGTTTCATTATCTTAGGGTCAGTAGAATCTCAAGAGCTCTAAAATTACCTCTATCAGTGATGCAAGTGTCAACTTAGTTTTAATAAATCTTTACAAACAGCCATGAGTTACTTCTAGGACATCTTCCCATTTCCGGAAATACATCATTCAGCTGCCAAACTTGCTATCAGTTTGTAGCAAATAGAATTTCATCCATTAAATGCAAAGTCTCACTTCAGCTTCTGCATGCCATCACTCAGTGATAGCTGAAAGTGTGATTAACCTGAAGTTTAGCTGATATCAATCCAAATGTGTGCTACTCCACTTAAACTGGATCAAGGTCTTGAAAAATTGTATTTTCTGCAGCATATGCATAGGCAATATAATATTTATCATACTTCTGATTATTCTACAGAACCAGCTCTGGATGCCATTGACATTGTATAAGGAGATTTTGACAGTTTCTCAGTTTTCATTTGTTTATTTTTTGTTTTTAAAAAGCTATACAAAAACATAAACTTAAACCAGAAAGAAATGCAAGCCTTTTAAGTAGGAAAATAATAATAATAAAAAAGAGGTAGAGATTCTTGTTGAATGATAATAAATGACTCTTACAATTTATATTCAGGTGAAAGCCGAACTGCAGTTAATGGGAAAACTGCTGTTTTACTCATTGCTGATTTAGAAATAGCAGTCTTTTTACACCTGGTAGCTACTTTAATTAATCCTGAAAACAGCTCATTCACTGAAAGAAATATTACTGCACTCTTTTTATAAATGAGAAAAATGGTATGTAGACTTATTAAGTAACTTTCCTAAAATGGTGCAGACACTTTAAAAAAAAAAAATGAAGAAGTTCCCAATTCTGACTTTTGACATCCCGGCTACCAGATTTTTTACAAGCTAGATAATATCAGGTTCATGTAAGTTGGGTGATTTTCTATTAAGTTTAAGGGACTCTTTTTTTTTTTCTCTCTTGTCTTTTGAAAGAGATTGTCTATTGGTCTATTTCTAAACGTATCAGGACTAAAATCCACTTCTAAATCTTTTTATTGTTGTTGTTTAATTCTTTATGGTAATTGGTAATTCTTTATGGTAATTAAATGTCATTAGAATCTGTTTCTATTTTGCAAAGATGTCAGTGAGTATTGTCTTATTATATGCTGTACTTATATCCCAAATATTTCTCCTCATTTCTGATAAGTAATTGAAAATGGATACAGGGATGTCTGAAAATCATGCAGTTCCACTACCCTTTCCAGCAGGACTATAGCTAGCAGTACATCAGGTCAACTGAGGCCTTATTCTGCCAAGTCTTAAAAACTATAGGATCTCTGGGAGAAATGTCACAAAACTTTTGCTAAACCCTTTATGAAAACAAACAAGAACTTTGCAGAACAACATGTACTAAATTTAGAGTTCCATTATGAAATGTTTTGTAATTAAATATATAGCAAAAAACAAATCAGAATTTATTTCATGTTTTTTTCATGAAATGCTAGATAAGTTCAGTGGACATTATTCATCTTGATTTCTTACATTCAACACTGTTAAATTATCAAAGATATTAATATTCATGAATATGTAAGTTAGTATGGTTTCATATTTTATTTAATATGTACCTTTTTATTTAATATGTACCAATTTCTATTTTTAAGGTTCTGTGTTACACATTACCTATATATACTTTGCAATATATATTATAGGTAAGGATTTGTGAAAGGCAAATATTTGAATTTTCTGAATGGAATTCTGAGTAATCTTACAAACTCTACATATCTTTGTCTTATCTTCTTCAGCTTTATTATAGTGTGACCTTGGATTCCCCTAATACAGTTTATACAGCAGTGTGTATGTGGGCTCCTATTCTCCCTCCACTTTCTCCCCTCACCCAAGATTGTAATGTATTAAACACCCCTGAGCAATGATTACTCTCTTGGTTCAAGAAAGCAACAGTTTCAAGAATATAGTAGGTTAAATTGTCTCTACTATTTCAGAATTTTTCTATACATTAGTACCTTTGGCTCACAATAGACAGTCCTATTAAACTTTTTACTGTATTTCTCTAGCACAATTTATTTACTTAGCAATAATACCACTATGTGTATTGCTACTAGATTGTCTAATGACACACAGGACAAACCACAGTCTGTACATGGTTTAAGAAAACTTTTAGGCTCTTACAAAAGGACATCTCACATGTCCTCCCTTCTGGACAAACCAATGGATTGCTAATAGTGGGGTAATTAATGGATCCTTTTGCATCTCTGCCATAATGGACAGCTGTTCAGGACCAAACCCTGAATCTGCTGCCCATCATTCAGAG
This sequence comes from Crypturellus tataupa, assembly GCA_034781795.1. Taxonomy (NCBI): domain Eukaryota; kingdom Metazoa; phylum Chordata; class Aves; order Tinamiformes; family Tinamidae; genus Crypturellus; species Crypturellus tataupa. The sequence goes on from JAWLRI010000122.1 coordinate 486,508, forward strand.
CCCTTCTCAGGGACTGGACAGTCAGTGGAAGCTTCAACATAACACAATCCACAACTGCTTTTCTGTCCTTCCCCTTCAACCTACGTGCCAGCCAAAAGCTCTTGAAATGGTTGTTCTAGTAAGACCACATTGATGGGCTCACAGATGAATACATTTTGGGCTCAAAATACTAAGGACAGAGAGAACATCATTTTTGAGGTACTCATTCTAAGCTGGCATGGTGTAAAAAACACAATGCAGAAATATAAATTAGTAAAACATAAATGGAACTACTCAGGTATTATGAAATCAGTTGTGTATGCATATTTTTGATAACATTTAGTCTTTATTTATGTATATGATTAAACAAACTGATTTATGATTGATTATGCTTTTTTTTTTTTTTTAAGGCAACTCACCGAATGTCCCAAGATGAGATATTTAAAACATCACATAGTTTTAAGAACAAAGATATATCAAAATTCTGTTTAAATATTCTTCTCTATATGTTTTAGTTGAATGAAGAAATATATGCAGTGTAGTGAATTAGCTGTGATTTTAATTAAAATGTTCATGACTACCTGACATGAACTACTATAAAATATACCTTTTTATATTTTGGGCCTTTACATTAAATTACTGACTATGAAGAACTACAATAAAGAAGTATTAGTATCTTTCTGTTTCATTAACTGTAAAAATCTATGAGACCTAGACTGAAGATGAAATAATGTGCTTATAAATTCCAAAAGATGGCAAGCAAAGACTCAAAGGACTTATGCATGAATGTCAGCATCATAGCTGAAAGACAGCAGATTGTTCAAATCCTGCTATGGTTGTAGTTATTAAAATGTGAGTGCCTCCATCAAGGCAATTACAGATTAATCCCTTCTTCTTCTATAGAGAAGAGGAATATCAGATTGGAACATTTCATAGGGAAAGAAGCTAAGCAAGAATATGATCTGTGAGAGCATTTAATTAGGTTACATACAAACTGTTGTGTTCAAAAGAATGTATTGGCTTTTAACCTATATAGACTACCCGAATTTTCAGGCCAGTGTCCTCTAGGAAGTGCTGAAGAAGATCAAGAGGCTGATTATTAAGGAATATATAAAGAACTAAGCAGTTTCCGGTTATGCGATTCAGGTCATTGATAGCTGAATAAAGAGTTAACAATAAAACTTCTGAATTGCACAATCTGTGGTGATTTTGCAGAGACGTGATAGGGAAACGATGGGTACTACCCCAGCAGCAAGACAGGGAAGTGGGAATCTTGTGGAGGCCGGGTGGTTTCGCTTCAGTAAAGACTGCAGCAATACCGAACTGGATATGCTTAGAAAAACTGATAAGGATCTGAAACCCATCTCACTGACAATGCAAAAGCATATACTCTTATGGATCTTACCTGAAGATTCTGGAAGATACACCTTGTAAGAATGACCATAGCACTGTATGCACCATAGCACTCTTTTTCTAAGGGTATAAAAGACAGAGTCCAGCAGTGATGAGTTGAGCAAGGATCAGGAATGACACCTGACCAATCCTCTGGCTGAATTGTGAACCTGAACCTGGAATGCTGGGCCAAAGTAGCTCTTTGCAAGGCAGAGAGTACTCCTACAAGCTCAGGGTGAAATAGCACTATAACATTTTATTTTATTATTTATTTAATTTTAATTTATTATTTTATTTTATTTTTATGGAACAAGCAATGTACTCCACTTAGTTGTGGTAAGTGTTATTTGCTAATTGATAAGCCTATTCCTTGTAACAGCCACACCAGTTAATGGTGGATGTTGTTATCACAAAAATCTTGTGCTGGTGAATAAAATCAACAACTTAAAATCCATTGGTTATTGCCCCTCCGGATTATTTTACCATCTCCTTTAATGAGGTAACATGACAACCATGCTCACAGCCATCTGGTACATTATGCATCACAGTATCTAGAGCTTATGTAAGAGTTATAACCTGTGGTATGACATAATTCTAGCTGATTGTAAAGCATTTGTGTCTTTCCTTTGAAGATTGGCTTGTATTGACGATAATAGAGGTGCAGATGAGATAGGAGATTTTTCTGTATGATCAGAAACACTAGGAATATTTACCCTCTGAATCTAAAAAACCTTACCAAGCCTAATCATCACTGGAATAGGTTAGGAAGTTGTATGACCAATATATAGAGTCATCTTTATATAATACACCCCACTCTCTGTCTATTTTGTAGTCATTATTGTCAAGTGAAATGGTACCCAGTTACGACTTCCTAATATGAACAGCATGGAGAAGATTAGCTCAGATCCTCTCTTATTTCATTTTTATTTATTTTAATTAAGAACACTTGAACAGCTTATACTCTTTCTGTGTGACAGAAGGAAATACAATACCATAGAGGGATTTATTATCTGTTATTAATTTATACTCTTCTCTACCCAGTAGTTCCGGTGTTTTATATCTGAATAAATTAACTATGATGTTCTTATGCATTCACTGCAATTGCAGGGGAAATTTCAGAATGTGTAGGGAATAACAGAGTTATCTTTGGCTGCCTTGGGGACAGATAGCATGTAGTCATGGCAGCATAGACTTCAATGCAAAGTATATTTTGAAGTCTGAGTTTAAGCCAGTGGCAAGAAAGTTTCATTGCTGAGAGTTCCTGAACTATTTAAAGTAAAGGTATGTGAGGCATGTTTGTATCTGTTTCATATTCATGCATCTGACTGCTATGTAGATATGCTCATAGAGAATTATGGACCTAGTCCATATCATCCTTACCATCTGCAATATTATCCAAATTTTAGCAGCTAAGCAAATGACTTTCTATATTTACAACCATTTATTCTTTTCAGCTTCTCGTCCCTGTACCTCTATCACCTGATGTGTTGGAAATATTTCTCAGAACTTGACAGTGCTGTTCCATATCGAGTAGTTGAAAAAAGATGGCTAATGTGAGATTTGGCAAATAAAAAGAAAAGAAAATTGAAAGTTTAAATGTTGTATAAGCACAATCACTTTTTTCTTTTTTATAAACATTAATTTAATACAATGACTTTTAGTCTGAGGAAGGACTATATTTTTTTTTCTTTTCTATTAACCAGGCAAACAAGCAAACCGACAAAGAAGCTAAGGAAGAGCTGATGCTTCATATAAATTCACATAATTTTTTAAATATGAAGATTTCGATCCTGATAGAATAGTGAATAGATTCTCTGCTTAAGGTTTATTTGAATCCTATTATACCATGTTTGACAAATAGGAGAGTCAAAAGAAGTATAAACCTAGCATGCTACTACAGTAATAGAACAGCATTCTCTGGATTTTTTTAGTTTCTGTAAGTTCTAGCAGATACTCTGTGCAATAAATACTTTTATTATACCCAACAAGCAGAAATCTTCAGGGAAAACACATCTTTAATTAGCTGCTGAACAACAACAGAATCTTGCAGCTGATGATTTTGTGATACCTTGCCTTTCAGATTGATGTTAGGGTTGAAAAGATTTTAGTGTCTCAAAGGTATTACTTTAAGGGTAAATTTATGTTCTGAGATGTATGAATCTTAACTGTATGAAATAATGTTGATTGTCTAACCTTGTGATGTGACTGGCAGAGCAGGGCAGGAGTGCCGTAATTCTCATGCACTGCAGAAGGCATGGTGTTATCCAAATCCCAAAGGTATTCTACTGAATTGATGAAATGACCGGGAAGGCCTAATTAAAGCTGTTCTGCTCAAATGTATTGATGTATTACATCTATTACTGCTTGGTTCAATAGGTCTACCCTATGAATGCTGCCATGCCTGTAAAGCAAACTAAACAGACAGAATAAATAACGCTGGAAGGAAAAGAAATGCACATGGAATCAAAGCTGAATCATGCAAAATTCAACAGGGTGACCTGCAGGCCTATTATCACATAATCCTAAATAAAGAATAATATCATTTATATTTTATCAGATGAGAAAGGAGACAAACACTAAGACTGAAAACTTGTATGTTTCTTGTAAGGATGATATTAACTACTCCACTGTCCAAAATTTAATTTCTTGAAAAGAAAAAATCCTTCAAAGATAAATTCTCTATCATTAAAATAACTTTAAAAAGTAAATATTTAATAATGATTAGAAATTCTAGTTGTGCCATGTTACACATGTCTGATTTAATTGGGTATTAGAATTCTATATTGCGCTAACCATTACTACAGGAGTATGTATCTTTAAAGGTATTTATAGTTTGACTGTGCAATTGTAGCAGAAAACTGATGTAGAATAGAACCTGACATATTTAGTTGATGAATAGCTAATTCACCAAAATATATGGAGTGAGAGTGGCCAAAACTGTCCATAAAATGAGATTGAATTCATCTGCTTTTCTTTGAAAACAGGAAATTGGATAGGCCTCATCTAAAAACATCAAATCAGTTCATTTTGGCATTTAGATTTTCAGAAGTGCTAAAATATTTCTGTTTGCTGCTTAAATGTAGCATGGGAATTTTTTTTTCTAATACTTTATTTGTTCACAACTTGGCATAACATGTGTCTAAAAAAAGGGCCAAAATATTATAAAAATTATCTGAAAATAGGAAAACTAAATCAAATAATCTGTGCAATTTAATTTGAATTGCAGTGACACTTTCAGGATTAATTTTCGTGTTTGCTAATATATGTATATAAGAATGTATGTATACATGTATATAGGAATGTTTTACTTTAACCTAAATTCACTTTTTTCTTGCTTTTTGTTTCACATCAACTGAAAAATCTGAGATTTCCCTAACTCTTCTTTACAATGAATTTCCGAAAGCAACTTTACTGTAAGGATGTATGTCTGGGTGAATCTAGAAGTCTGGGTGAATCTGGATGAATTTGTAAGTCTTCCTTAAAAGAAGGTTGTATAAAATATACACGACCAAAAATAAAAAGATATAAAGTCAGTAAAATATAGGCTATTTTTTCTTTTTCCTGAGATATATATATTTTTTCAGAATAGAAAGGGATGTTTGTTCTAAGTTCTTGAGTCTTTTGGCAGTTAGTATATGGACTAAAGGGAAGTTATAGTAAAACCATGAATCATCCACTGGGACACTTTCTATCAATTCAAAGCCTGTCATGCACAGAAGTTATAACCATAGGTAACAGCAGTTTATGAACCCATTATTGTCGAACATAAAAAAAATGAATAATATGGCTAGAATCTGTGGTTTCTAGGAGCCCAAGTTTGGAGGTATTATTTGCTTGAATCTGAAAGTAAAATATGTGTTTTTTATAGAAATATTTTTTTTTCTATGAACAAAATGGTGGAGTTTTTTTGTTTTTGTTCATTTGTTTGTTTCTCTGTTACTTCCTGAAAAGTCCAATTTTCTAATAAGTGGTGTTCCTTTCCATTTCATAAGTGTAATCTCTTTTGGCTTCTTATACGCATGAAAAATACCTGTAATTGATGGAAGGAAAATTTTCATAGGTTGCTTCACTTGCTAACAGAATCACTGAAAGGCCGAGGTTAGAAAGGACCTCTGGAAATCATGTTATCCAGTCCCTGGATAACTTTGCCCAGGACTGTGTCGAGATGGCTTTTAAATATTTCTGAAGATGGAAATTCCACTATGTCTCTGGGCAATCTTTTCTTTCTTTCTTTCTTTCTTTCTTTCTTTCTTTCTTTCTTTCTTTCTTTCTTTCTTTCTTTCTTTCTTTC
>JAWLRI010000122.1:492269-507068 GCA_034781795.1 Crypturellus tataupa
TTTTTCTTTTTCTTTTTCTTTTTCTTTTTCTTTTTCTTTTTCTTTTTCTTTTTCTTTTTCTTTTTCTTTTTCCCTTTCTTTTTCTTTTTCTTTTTCTTTTTCTTTTTCCCTTTCTTTTTCTTTTTCTTTTTCTTTTTCCCTTTCTTTTTCTTTTTCTTTTTCCCTTTCTTTTTCACTTTCCCTTTTTTTTCTTTTTTCTTTTTTCTTTTCTTTTTTTTTTTTTTTTGAAATTAGGGTACCATAGAGATAAGTGAGTTATATATTCTTCAACAGCAGTGACAGCTGAACAAATGTATTTTTAATGTTATGTTAGTAAGGCCGTTGCTGTTTTTATAGTAATCCATGGACAGGACAAAGACAGGATGATTTTACCTGAAATGCAATTATGTCCCAGCAATAAATGTAAATTTTCCAACATATTTTCACATCTTCATCAGAGAGTCATCCCACTCAAAAGCCCTTTGATTCCTACATGAGATCTATAATCTGCTTTCTTTCTAGAGAACATGATTTTCTCCAGGAAAACAATATACCCCAAATCAAATACCTTTCTAAAACACAATGAAGGTGTACAGACAAAGAAACAAACAATCAAGAAAAGAATAGATACATCTGAAATTTATATGTCTGAATTTAAACAGCTACACTTTATACATTGTATCTAAGCTATCTATCTAGAGTATTCTTACAGCTAAAGGACAGAAATAGGTTCCCTTGGGATTATTTAAAAAAAAAAATTCAATCCAAAATAGTCATATGAACTAGGCCAAATGAAATAATTTGAAGTGCTGACCCTTACCTAAAGCTTGTTGAACTGATCACTTCAGATAAATACCTTTATACTGTGCATATTTTAAATTGTTGGTTGAATTGCACCGCTAAAATTAAGAACTTTTTTTTTCCACAGAGCATTCTCTGATCTTTGACTTTCTCATTTTGATTTTCAAGGTGAGGAAAAAGAATATCTTCAAAAGACAAGCTTGGAAACTAAAGGTCATATGACTACAGATGACTACAGGTATAAATAATTAATCTAGGAGAGGAGAGTTTGATTTTATGTAACCCTGCATTTTTTTTCATGCCCTTCCCCTGGTGTTTCATATATGACAATTAACTGTCTTTCTTTGTACAAGGGTATTAATCTCTGCTTTCTCTAACACTACCCTCTGCACCACAGTTAGTAAAGATTTTGCTTGTACAAGATCAAAATGATTGACATAACCGAGTTAAAATCAGAGCAAGTGCTCTCATGTGATATTGAAAAGAGCTGCTACTTCACATCAGAAGAAAAAGTTCCATGTATGACAGCTTGTCTTCATATTCTCTCCTGACTGTATCAGCTAGTTTAATAAAGCATTATATATTGTGTCCAATCAAAGTAAGAATAGAAGTACTTTAAAAACAATTCATTTCTTTTTTCCACACTATAAAAATACTGACCATCAATGATGTGAATATTTGGCAACTATTTTTAATGTTAGTTAAAACGATTCTCTGCCTCCTAATGCCATAGTGTAGAGAATACAGTCCAAGAAGGTAGAAGATCTAATATTTTTAAAAGAAATATATTCCATTTATCTAGATTTAGACAAACTAAAGTCTAGAGTGTGGCAAAGTTTCAGAGTGGGAAAAAAACCACTTATATTAAGGTTCAATTTGACAGATATTAACACAAGAACTTCAAGCTGGACAAGAAAAGCTTGAACTCTGTTATATTATACTGAAGGAAGATCAGCAAGGGTGGGAGTAAACTGCTAGTGATGGTCTTCAGGAATCAGTCTTTGGTCTGTCCTGTGTAATAAATTTATTCATGCTTTTGGTGGAAGACTTAAGTGTATACTTCCAATGTTTGCAAACTTTACAGAGCTGTACGCACAGTACTGAGGAGAAAAAGTAGAGTTGGATGTTCTTTGGAGAAATGGTATGAAATGCTAGCACAAACAGTAGTGCAAGGTGAAAAATCATGTATTTAGAAATTAGAGCCAAGTATTCTGGAAATATATTGGATGATATAACTGAAGATACTAGAGGCAAAAGATATGCTGGACTGAGGAATCCAACTCCAGTCTCCTTGTTTCTGAGAAAATTTCTAGACAGGGATGTGAAAACAAAGAACACTGTACAAATAAATCCTATATATTACACTCTGTGACATGGGAATTCTGGATCCATTTTTTTAAGAGATGTTTTACAATTCAAGGTCTTCCCCAGAGATACAGAGACCAGGGGGAGGATAAGAATCTGTATAATAATTTGTTTCTAGAACCTCTATATGAATTTATGACATATAGGACAGAATTCATAGAACCTTTTTTTTTTGATGTGAGCTGATGTGAGATAAGAGCTTCTATTTTTAGCATTTGCTTTTATTTCATTTACATTTAAGTAAACTATATAATAAATCCTAGTAGGAATTATATGATAAGATCTGTTATACCCTTAATTTGATAAAATCTGCCAGAAAATTTTGCTTTATTAAAATGCTTTCACTTTAACAAAGTTTGATGTTATTTTTATCATACTAGATGTAAAAACTACAAGTGTCTCTTTCGAATGGCTTCATTGCAGCTAAAATGACATTTTTCTATGTGTTTTGAATGGTGGTTTAGCACCTACCTTTGAAAAACATGTTTTATAACCATTTCTGGATCTACTAATTATATTACTAATTATATACAAGCTTATGCCTGTATATATGGATGCACTTCTATAAGTCATGTCCTAAATTAAAACACTAGACAAATAATAATGAATACCTAGAAGCAAGGAAAGTTGTTTATTGACATGAGATGATAATATGAATTAAAAATTAGCAGGAAATATACTATAGTTTCAATGCCTCTATAAAGATAAGCTACTTAGTGTGGGTGAGAGCGAAAGGCAGAAATGCCTGAATCTATATGGTGAACTTTCACTGAACAACTGGTAGAGCTTAAAGTTTAAGTGAGGACATTTAATTGAGGATTTATTATACGGGAATTAGAAGTTTCCTTGTTAATAGCTTGGAAATACTTTTGAAATATTTGGAAATACTTTGGAAGTATTAAGTCATCATGAACTTATACGTATAGTCAGATTTATCTGTCTATTTATCTGTGAAGTTGTCCTGCTATATCTGGACTTCTCATAATGCTCCATAAGCAGCAAAAGTATCACAGAATCACAGAATGGTTGAGGTTGGAAGGAACCTCTAGGGATCATCTAGTCAACCCCCCCTGCTCCAGCAGGGACACCAGAGCACATGGCACAGGGTGGCATCCAGGTAGGTTTGGAAGATCTCCAAAGAAGGAGATTCCACAGCCTCTCTGGACAGCCTGTTCTAGGGCTCTGTCACCCTCACAGGAAAGAAGTTCTCAGAAGAGTTTGGTCCCATCCTCTTTACCTTCTCCCCTTAGGTATTTGTACATGTTGATGTGTCATCCAGCGCTTCACCTTTGGGAGCCTACATTTATCAAAATTGTTCAGCTTTGGTACAACTGAGCAGGCAGTGTGGTGTACAGTGTTACTCATATAATTCTGATATGTTTCTGATCACCGCAACTTCTCAGAGTCACTAGCTTGTTGTATTCTTATTATTTGACGTGCCGTGATATAAAAACATATAACCTATTTATCTATTCTGCAAAATTCAGAGTGTCAGCTTAAAGATATGATGTTATTCCCTCGATGACTGCTGTGTTATAAGATTAATCCCACCGATTATGTACAGCAGAAACAACCCCCAAATAGTTTATCCCCAAAGTGTTTGCTTAACACGTGTGTAATACATACTAGAATATAAAATATGTCCATTTCATTAAAAGATTACGCAAAAATGAAACAAGGAGATCAGAGTGCACAAGTACAAGGTTCTGGAAGAGATAAAGTATGACAATTTGATACAATTCAATTCCAAAGAGAAAAGACACTGAACACACTTTACAGAAAGGTCAGTACATTAGTTTAATGAAAACTTAATGAAAATAGGAATAAAAAGACAGAAATAATTAAACTGTAACTCAGAAGGATGACTCCCATATTTGTGATATCACTAGTACATTCTAACAACTTGTACAACTGAGTACTTACTAATTTAAGCATAAAAATGACTACAGAAATAACCAATGCCTGAAGTACAATATTCGTGTGAAGTAACTCTTGGGATTAAAGTGGGTTTACAGAGTTCCATGAAAACTACTGTACTAAAGAATTAGTAAGACCTTTTATGAGTTGCTAAGTAGAATCTTGGTATGTAGTTTTACTTCAAAAGTTGTGGACTTTTGCCTCAGCTTTCCACAGAGACTTTTCAGCCAGAGCAAACAGTATAATATCAGTTAGACCCTAGGATTTATATAATATTGTCAGTTAGTCTTTAGTTAGTTACTTCTCAGTAAGTACTATCAATTAGTCTATTAGTTAGTTACTTATATAATATTATCAGTATAATATTATCAGTTAGTGCACACTGCCTTAGCCTTAGCAAAAATCTCAGTATGACTGAAAATATCTTTCTTTGTGTATTTTGCTGAATCACGACTGAAATTTCATGGTTCTAATACTGAATGGTTTTGTTTTTCTTTTAATTCTAATGTGTGCAGCCCTCCAAACCACTGCCTAAGGGTCCAACCTTACTACCAGTCTATTTCCTAACAATATTTCAGTTGAGTTCTGTACGGAGTGGGAGGTCTAAACCTGAATCTTAAAACAACCCAGAAAAAAAACAAAGTATGATTTACTGTTGTCTACTAACGTCATTATTTAAAGCTTTGACTGCTTCTGACAGATCCCAATCTCCTAATATCATTGCTGGATTTCTAGAATCTGTGTTCTCTTCCTAATTGAAGTAGCAAACTCAGACATATGAAAAGTGTCATCAACGTAAATAGTGGAAACGTTACAAAGATTTGCTGAAGAGCAGACAATTTCAACTCAGATTAATTCCAGTTTGTCTGGAGGATCACATAATTTTAAATTATTATTGGTATTATTATATACTAGTATTGTGTGATTCAGATTTGAGAGGACTTTAAAACTTCACAGAGCATCTAATAGCAGTCATATTTGTTGCATCATGGTCTGCATACCTGTTTTTCTTCCTATCCACAGAATATTTTAAATGCAAAACCTGCCCCTAATAAAAATTTGATTAGCATACTCTCTATATATTTTTTCTGTAAGCAATATAGGTTTCTTCATTTTCCTAATACATTGAGTAGAGAATGTAACTTTTATTGAATTTTATTTTCCTTAAACTTAAAAAATCAAAGACACCAAGCATAATTGGTTGGTTTATAAGATAAAATAAGTAATATACAGGTATCTGCAAACCATCAACTTGTTTAGTAAACATATTTCATTTTCTGACATTTTTCAGGTTTCACATACAAAATGTATCCAACAGGAATATATGAGGTATTGATTGGTTGGATTGTGTGACATTATTTTATTTTATTTTTTCACATGAAAGAAGTATTAAAACAACCACTTCCAAACAGTTAGGCCTGTGATTTTTATAACAATTCCACTCAAAATAATAATGTGCTCTTCCTAGAAGATATTAAAAATAAGGTTCACTAATTTATTAGATCTATTTGTATTTAGAATAACTGACAGTATTCTTGAAATAATTCTGATGTACTGATGGTTTTTCTTATCTAGCTGGGTCAGAAAGTTGGTATGTGTAAGTGCATGCTTGGTTTCCGCATCAACAAGCCCCTGATATGACAAACATACCATTTTGCTAATTACAGTGCAGCAAAATTGTCCAGTGTCTTCAGTTTTCTTTCAGAATAGCTTAATAGACGGCACATTGTCACTGTCAATGGTTTGCTTTCTCAAAAATCATAAGGATCCATGCAGAAGCTGACACTTCTCCTTCTCCTCCAAGACATCTAACAGGACTAGCCAAAAACAACCTCTTTCTTTTCACAGATGATTCAACCTTATGTCAGCTGATTTCTTTCAAGTCACATTGTGCCCACCCTGCTATGAGTGTGCCAAAAGGGCTTACATTGTCTGACAGCTAAGCTATACCCCAACTAATGGCCTTTGGTGAAAGTGCAATACAAAAGGCAAATTTCGCTGGTTTCTGGTGCTGCCGCTGGTCATCTGCCTCAGCAGCATGAGTTGTTTTTCAGCTTTCCGTCAGCTTTGTGAACATCAGTTTAGAAATTAGAATAGACACAGCTAGCAAATAGCTTTAAACCACTTTGAGTGTAATTAAGCATGAAGCATAGCTGAGGGCTTTATCTGATCCAGACTGGTCATTTTATTACTAATGCACTCTATAGAAAATCTCTATATTTCTACTGTGGTGATTTTCTAAAACTCCCCCTGAAATACTTCTTTTCCATGTATTCTTTTTTTTTTTTTTTCTTTTTCTTTTTTAAACAAAGAGGACAATAAACTTTGAATTCTTGTAAAAGTTCCAAAGAGTGTATACTAAAGTTTCCTCTCATGCATTACTTTCATGTAAATTTAACAAAAACTCCCATGAACACAGTGAAACTTTCTGTAATGTCTTATCCCTGAAGTGGAACAGGCACATTAACACCCTCGCAAATAAGAAGAATCATAGGTCTGTCATCCTATAAGATTCTGGAGCATGGATCTAAAGGCTCCAGAGGCCTTCCTTATGTTTAAAGGAACTAAAGCAACTATGCATGAGATCTTCCTCAAAGCAGTGTCAAAATATAATTTCTCTTTTAAAATCCTGGAGCATCGCCAGCATATTTGCAGAGAGGTAACTGTGAGTTTAATGCTTGATAGATCACCTGCTCATTAGTATATATGGCTTTATCAAACTAACTCCTTATTCCTTCTGCTGAGAAAAAGATATTTTATATTTAAGCTCATCATATCATGTCCAATTCCTTCCTTCTACAATATGATTTGTCATAGAAAAAGTTGCCAGTTTGACATTTAGTACATTGATTTACAGAAAATCTCATACTTGCTCAAGTACAATTTTGAATTCTTATGCTCTAAGTCACCATACCACTAAAGTTAAATGAAAGCACTCACAGCAAGTAAGGATTTAAATTAGAGACAAAGTTTTCTTCATTTTCTTTTTATTCTTTTCTTTTTTTTTCTTTTCTTTTTTATTGTTTTTATTGTTCATAGTACACCAAAATTCCAATGACCATTTATTATATTTTTGTCTTAAATTCTAAATATACTTTTTCAGGTAAATGAATAATACAATTTGGGGTGTTGTTTCGGCTCACTTAAGCTGGGTCAAAAGAAACACCGTTCAGGTCACTACCAAAAGCAGTGCAAGCATGATTATCTCTACATCATGTAGTAAAGCAAAATGTCCTGAAAACTTGCCAAATAATATCAATTCATGATGGCATGTTCATGAACTGCTGCAGCAATTTTGTTCCTTAAGAGTCTTTTCCACTAAGAACAAAACAAGGTAGAGCAAAGAGTACTGGCCTGTAATGTTTTACTAAATAAGGGAAGGGATTCATCTCACCTAAGTCTTGCCCTATGAGAGTTCAATATTTTCCCAGTTCTAAATTAGCTGTCCATGACCTTACATTTTCAGAACAAGATACATACACTTCCAAAGGATGATTCATACCCTGTAAGATAGTAAGGGTCAGTCATCTCCTATAGATTCCTTTTTCTTTTTACTGATTGATTTTGGAGACTAAGGATCCATTCACTTTGCACCTAGTGTTATTTGAAATATTCAAGCATGCCTAAGATATCCATAAATGACCAGCCGATTAGACACAGAATATAGTGAAGGCTGCATTTGAAAGCCTTCTGACCTTCTGGAAAGGCAGTGAGGGTCCAGCAGTATAATCTAGGATAACCCAGATGTCTTTAAATGCCCATGTAAGGAGAAGTTACAGTAATTAAATCAAATCTCAGAGATCCCTTGACTATAAAGGGAGTGTATTCACCCAACGATGTGTCTGTGTATAGCGATATATACCATAATTAAATATATTTAAATGTCTAAAGCCAGATATGTGAGATTTATCTGACCAAAAATCATGAGCATCAGTGCTCTGAATCATGTATACAATATTAAACAAGAAGTTATGAGTTCTACTAAATCAAGGCGTAAGCAATTTTGGAAGGAAGTAGGATTAGAATATTGTAAAATGTTCAGAACAAACCACATAGTATTGCTTTAGCCTGAATTTACAAATGCAAGGAGTTTTCTCTGGTATTCCCAAAATATTGGAAGGTTGCATTTTTTTTGCTTGTATGCTTTGGTCCTCACAAGCATTTTTTTTCAGAATTATTTCTAGATTAGTCATTGCAAGGTCATGCTGAAAAGGTTTCCTGCATTCACCTGCTTGTCATAAGACTACCTCACACTGCTTCAGTAGCATGGTTCCTCCTGGATATTTAAGGCAATATGTTACTCCTTGGCCACTTTACAAGACTCTTTGCAAAGGTATTTTGATTATACAGAGTAAGATTTTGTTTTGTGCATATTTTAGGTAATTCCCATCATAAAAAATGGAGATCTATGACTTGATTTATCTGCTCAAACATAGGGCTCTTGTGCTGTTTGGGAAATCTTGAGGTATCTGAGAGATGGACAGGAGTGGTAGATATGACACACAATGTATAGAATGCCTGTCTCCTCCTGGAGAGGTTTCTGAAGACAGAGAGGCTATTCCATGCTATGAAAAAGGCAACAGGAACTTCAGGTTGCTGATCTCCTCTGCTATTGCACTGTAGACATCTATATATACATACCTAAATATTGTTATCTTGCTTCTAAATACATGTCATCTGGCTTAAACATAGCTATGAGACCCATGCATCCAGGGATCTGTGAGTCTCTGGAGCAACAGCTGGAGACCAGGGATCTCAAAGGATATTCCAATGGGCAGCTGATAGCTAAGTCTGTTCTGCCACTCTCACTCACAAATCACATTCACAAAGTACACTTTTTTTTGTGTACAAAAGTTCATGAGCAGGTGTCCCCTGAATATATATCTGAAAATACTCAAAGCGTTGTTCACTGCAGTGAAGTGCACAGAGATAAACTAAATGGACCACAACTTCATTTACATAAAATTATATGCAGCACAGGTCCACCTGCCCTGCTTTAACACAGATATAGCCTTTATTCTATTTTAATATTTATTTTTCACAATTTGGAACAGAAGAAATACTATAACAGATTACACTGATTATCTTTGGCAACAGTGGGCACAGAGTAGAAACTAATTGTGATGATACAGAGCTGAATCCCATTACAGTCAAATCCATAGGATTAGTTACTAGAATAAACAGTTCTGGTTTTGGCCACTTACTAATGTGCCTAAATATGTTTGCTGTGGGGAGTGAGATTTTAAAGGAAGAAATAAATATACATCGTAAATGCTACTGTTAAGCATTTCAGTAAGTTGCCTGAGTCTCTTGAGAGATTGTTGGCAATTCACATATATTCTGTAAGTTCTTTTGTGTACCAATGTGGCAGGGATGTAATTGTTCTCCAAATTAATTTATTGTAAGCCAGAGGTGTACATCGCCTATTAGTAAAAGCAAGACTTATAGAAGCATCCATGACTAAGGAGTAAGTATTTTCTCATCATGATTCTAGAATGAAGCACCTTTGTAACACAGGAAAAATCCAAAGCCCAGTTGTTGGAAACTGAGAGGTGCAGGTTTTGTTTTCTAATTTGCTTTTATACTTTGGCTTTGCATTATGTAGAAGTAACTGCCTATTTCAATAAATTAATAATAGTTATGATGTTATCTTATATTTCTTAGTCCAGATAAATCTATGGTTCCTTCTAATGTCTTCAGTTATGCTATGTGATATGGTGCAATTGAATACACTCTGTCCCACAGCAATGTGCAGTCTAACATAAACAGAAAAAAAAAAAAAAAAACTTGTGTCCCTGCTGCTCCCCATCACCCCAGAAAGAAAAGATATAGATAATTATCTAAGAACAGTGGGTGGAAGCAGTTAATAGGTATTTTGCTGCCAGCATTTCTGTCAAAAATACTGTTAAGCAAAGTCTGACATGGGAAAATCATTATTTACTCAGATGTGATTGTATGCAATTTGACAGATATCATTCTGTTGCTGACCTCTAATGCAAATATGAAAAAATCTATTGTTAAAACAAGGTTAATTCTTGTCCTGTAATCACTACCAAATCATTGTCAATATAAAATGTGTGCTCTCTGTGCGACTGTGGTTATTTGAAAGACATTCTTATCAGACTTCTGCATGGTGCATTGGTGGTTTATTCCGCATGATAGAGTGGTGTTTTATTTCCCTTTTGTACAGAGAATCCTTAGGGAATGAGCTGAGCAGCTGGGCAATAAGAGTGACTTCCTGACTTATGTTTTGTGAAGGAGAAACATGCAAGGAAACAACTTCCTTGTGAGTTTTATAAGACCCTAGTAAGTGTCAATAAACAAATATTAATCTAATTGGTCACACTTTGGAAGCTGTTTGGCCATGACAGTTGACAGGTGACAGTTATGACGTTCATAAACAGCTCTAGCTTTCCAAGCATTACTATGCGGGAATGAAAAACAATTCAAAATGAATATACAAACAACATTGTGGCATTACAGATCAGACTGGCATATTGATTAAAGCTTAAATGAACAGTTTGAATTACACTTAGGTCAGTGGTGAGTGGTTTTTCAGACAAGGCTAGAAACATGAAAGTCCTCTAACTAATTTTTTTTTTTTTTTAACAAACTTTGAATAAAATTAACTTCTAGTTTTGTCTTCTTTCTTTTCCTTCACTGCAACTCTTCTGTCCTAGAACATCTTGAAAGACTTTTTTTTTTAAAAAAATGAAAAGCAGATGGCACCTTCTCATATCTTATTGAGTAATATTACATTTACCATGTACTGGAATGTCATTGTGCTTGATATGGATATGAAGAATATCTTAGCTTGAGGTTGAGCATCATATTCTGTGATCTCAGCTGGAGGTAGGATTGTTCCGAATTGGCACAGCTTGAATATTGATATAAATACAATTATAACTTCCAACTAACAGAGCTGAAAAATTAGTAATCAGTAATATTAATAATTATGTATGTAATTCTAAAGGGCTCTGACCCCCACTGAGACATTTAGGAAACTTTTCAAAACAAAATGTGCTACAAGAACATTTGCACAAGGACTGCTGAGTGAAGAAAAGATCCAAAATGTTTAGCCAAAGAATAGATGATGTTGAGAAGAATATTGAAATAGTGTAAGCTATTGGATTTTTCATAACACGAACAGGATTTTAAATTGGGAATATCCACTGGTCACTGAAAAAAGTGTTTATCACTACCAATGTCATGGTAGAGGGAAGAAGAAAAGGAGGGACAGGAAAGAAAAGGAGGGGGGGGAACAAGACACTGAAGATGTTAGTTTGTTAAATCAAGTGACATATAAGTTTAGGTTCAGTTAGAGGTGCTTTTAAAGAGTCTTTCACGCAGAAAAAAAAATGAATCAATTTCATATAAAAATTAGACCATTTAAATACATAAGCCTTTGGTACAGAAATATTGGAGCAGCTCTCTTTAGAAGTCTTTGCCATGACTATAAGGAGATTCTATACTGCTTAAATCTTTTAAAATTACCAGAATCCTTATTAAATTTGTCATTTTATATACAGCAAATATAATCACAAGCCAATCATTTTCAAAAAAAAAAGTGAAAGACTTCCGTGGGCTTTTGAGGACATGGAAGTGGCATTCTAGAAAGAATTACCTCCCATTTGAGTGACAAGATACTCTGAGATGTAGGCTCTGATCAGCTCTTCTACTTAAAATTAAAGGCATGGTTAAGAGGTGAACTATCTCAGGGAGACACACAAACACATGCTGAATGTATATTGCAACATCTGTAAACTGACATGTATTTTGTTATTGACTGTCATTCTGAGGTTTCTTTTAATAAAGTTATTACAGCTTTTCCTTTAACATTCAATATACCTATTTCAGGTGAATTTTTCTTTACTCTGTACTTTCCAAAATCATGCTTAGTTATCTTCTGATCAACAATAAGTTTTCTCTCTCTTATTTGATCTCTATGACATTTATCACTGTTATTCAATTTAACATCATTTCTGGATTTCAGCATCAATCTCCTGTATGCTGTTCATTCCAGGTAATTAGTAAATCTGCTAAAGAAAACAGGATCCATAAGGCAATTTTAGAAGCACTCTCATTTTCATAAATTTTCAACCTTGATTTTTCACCTTTGAAGTCAAGGTTAAAATTTCCATTTCATTATGTAATTTGAAGAAAATGAAGAGAGTCTGAGGAATTCCTGTCCTGGTACTTCAGAATGTCTTGAATACTTTGTCTGTATGTCATATTTTCTCTACCATTGTCCTTGTATCGTTTTTTTCAAGCATATCATCCACCCAGGTTTTAATGGGAATTTACTTTACAGTTATTTGACTAAGGACATAATCCTTTCTCCACATATAAAAGAGAGATTTAGTCTAAACCTAGTTTGCCTGTCAGCTGATAGAGTTAAAATATTCTGAACTCTAAGATCAAGGTTGTGGTTGCTGGGCATTATAAAGGTAAGGTTACGATGAGATTTCTCAAGACCTTCTCTAATACTTTTAAGCATCCATCATAATAATAGTCTCACTATAAAGCTCAAGGCAGATGAATTACAAGACCAGCTAGCAATTAAGAACAAACACAAGGAAAATAGCCTCTTTACTCTCACAGCACATTAGTGATGAACATCCTTTCAGGGTGAGCATTTGGTTGACAATAGGGTTTGCATTAAGTTGGAGAGAAATCCTAAAGCCCCATTGTGGGTGGAGCTAGGGAGAGAGCAAAGGAAATTCAGCACTATATAAAGGAAATTTAGCACTATATAAAACCTGTAAAGTTCTAGTACGACCTTTGTGGTTGAGCCAGCACCAGGCTTGATGGCCACATCCTCCAAACCCACTTGAAATTTGGGTAATTGATAAGGTTAGGTTTAAGGTTAAGAGAGAGAAATCCTAGGGTCCAACAGGCAGTGGGGCTAGAAAGGGCATGCCAAAGGAAATGTAGTGCTATATACAGACTAGTCCTAGGAAAACCTCTGTGGCTGAGCTAGCACTATGTTTGCTGGCCTCAGCCTCTGATCCCCTCTAAAGTTTGGCCAACAGCTAGGGTTATCATTAGGGTCTATAGCCTTATGGTGAGTGGGGCTAGAATTAGCATGCTAAAAGAAATTTAGTGTTGCATGCAGACTGATTCAAGGACAGTTTTTGTCATTCAGGCAGCAATGGGCTTTGTGGCATCATGTTCCAGAACCCCCAGAGATTTGCCTGATAACTAGGGTGAAAGTTGGTTTAGGTTAAGAGAGAGGAAAAGTTTATAGCCCCATGGAGAGTGTGGCGCGGGGGGCTAGAAAGGACATACCAAAGGAAATGCAGCACTATAAACAGACAGGTTCTAGGACTTTTGTCTTTGAGCATTGGCTCAAAGTCAGTTAGGCTTTGCGGCATCACACTGCAGACCCCTCAGAGATTTGGATGATAATTAAGGTTATGATTAGGGTTAGGTTTAAGAGAGAGAGAAAGCTTAGAGCCCCATGGAGTGTGGGACTAGAAAGAGCTTGGCAAAGGAAATGTAGCGCTCTATCCAGACTCTCTTTACCAGAGAGATGTATGAATTGGGAAGAGGACCATAGGTTAACCGATTTAATCAAATCTCATGGCAACAATAAATATTTCCTAGGTTTATCTAACAAGCAGCTCACTTTATCTCATCACTTTCTTTTCACTTGCAGCACGCAGACTTCAGTTGTGGTTTTTTGCCCATCCTATATAAAACATTTAGTCATTTGAATTTTCTAATTCCTTAACATTCTGGAATTATGAGAAAAAGTATTAATTGATCAAGCAGAATTGTGAGTGAAGAGGAGATTCAAGGAAGCATGGACAAGAGGATATGAAATTCTGTCCTGAAGGGAGTTGGATGGGTAGAATAATAATTCAGTAAATTCACGGTTGTAAATAAAATGTGACCAAGACCTTCCTTTGTTGCTGAGGCTTAGCAGCAGTGGATGGTCTATGTGCTTACTACTGAACACATTTGCCTTTCAAAAATAAAAAAATCTGTCATAGCCAAGCTACCTACTTGGGTTTCCCCGTGACTATTTATTTGGTTCAAAATAATGCCCACAGATTGAGTGCTAGTCTAGCACTCACTAGATTGAGTGAAGAGTGCTAGTCAGTGTAGATCAAAAGTATTACAGGGACCATTCTGTCAATTTAAAAGTGTAGTTGTCAGCTCTAACTGCTCAAGAGGGCTGCCTAGCACTACTTAATTTCCCGGCATAGATATATTCTACGCTTCTTCTATGTTCTCCTCCTTTATCATCCTTGTTTATACAGAGGATTACGTCATAAATGGTATTTTCTGCTTTCTTTCTTTTTGCTGATTTCTCAGAAACATTTTGCAGGGATGATGGTTATGAGTAAGAGTATTGCCAGCAAATTCAGAGAGGTGATACTTCCCCTTCAAATATACAAGATCGTAAAGCCATATTAACAGAGATTTCTTTGAATTTAGACAAGTCCTATGAGTCCTAAGTCTAGATTCAGTAGCCATAAGAATGTAATAAAAGTAACAAGCCTTTTTCATATGGGCATATATACCACAAAAGTACATGTATAATTTATATTCCCCTCCTTTATAAATTAAAATTACACTGGAATATGACCTTCTATATTGATTTAAGTATTTTTATACCAGGTCTTTGAAAATGAAAAAATTTGATTAGAAAATCCATCAGAAAAAAAAAAAAAAAGCAAGGAAGGAAGGAAGGAAGGAAGGAAGGAAGGCAGGAAGGACGGACGGAAGGAA
>JAWLRI010000122.1:512395-538558 GCA_034781795.1 Crypturellus tataupa
GAAAAAGAAAAAGAAAAAGAAAAAGAAAAAGAAAAAGAAAAAGAAAAAGAAAAAGAAAAAGAAAAAGAAAAGGAAAAGAAAGCGAAAAAGGAAAAGGAAAAGGAAAAGGAAAAGGTAGGATATTTTTCCTTTATTTAGGAAACAGTTCTATAGATTTCAATTAATATCTGATCTACAGAAAATGAACCTATAGAATTCCAGTATAGGAATATGGTTTCTCATTACATTTTATAGACTGTTTTGGAATTCTGGAAGAAAAATGTATTTGTAGAGTGTTTGGTCAGTGGATAAGCCTAAGCAATTCCTATATAAACATACCGATTTCATCTATTTTATCTTAGCAAATATTACAAACCATTCCCTTATAGAGGAAAATTTTCTGAACTGACTTTACTTTTACTGTAAAATAGTTGCAGAAAGGCAGTAGTACAAAGGAATTTATTTCCTGGATGAACATATGAATAAAGATAAACTGAAGTGCTCCATTTATTAGAAACCTATCGACAAAAATAATCTCATCTCTCCTGAAAGTTTTCATGCATCAGCAATGAAGAAAGGGCTCCCTTTTATTCAAATTTTAAAAGTAAAAATAATTTGTAGTAACTCCGATGAAAATAAACAGAAGATAAATGAACTTCCTTTGACATACTTTGAAAGTGAAGCTTCAGAGGGAGAGGAGGCAGTATAACTCAAGCAAAGGCGATGATGACAGTAACAGATGGATCTGAATGGTGAATGAGAAAAACATACATATATTTATAATATACATAAAACACTGTAACATATTAACCCCAATATACGTGTATATAAGCCTACTTCATACCCTAAAACTAAAGGGTGCATTTTTAGACCGTATATGTACATATAATATTTACAGGTATTATAGGTGTGATTATTATGTGTTACAAATAAAAGTGTTTCAGGGCACCTCTGAACAATTTTTACACTTGGAAAACTGTATGTAATAATTCAGGGTGACTTTTCCAAGGAGCCCAGGTCTTACTATGCCTAGCTGCTAAAAAATACTGTGGGTCAAGAGCTCTAGAGCATCCAGCACAATGACTGAAAGATTTTATCATCAGTATCTCTTTTGTAGATGGTAACAGAAGTCCTCTAAGACAGAGAACAGGTAACAGACATAGTGCAGCAAATAAATTGTTACCCTCCAGCCTGTGAAGAAATGAAAACTGCTGGATGCCTTTTAGCTATCGAACCTAGGCACCCTAGTTAGCTGAACACTCCAGTTAGCTATTGATATATCCTGTTATACTTGGCCTACAATTAATTAGTGTTAGTTGTCTTTAGCCTTGCAGCATACATCAAATGAGTACATTCATCTCTTGTTATGTCTGATCAAATGTAAGCATTGATGAGAAGTAATATCTGACACAAAATCAAAGGTAGATTCCACTCAGTAGCAGTGTGTAAAAGAAGGAAGAAAAGAATAGTGTTGTCCATATAGAACACAACAGGATGCCATAAACATTGAGAAACAGCACAGCAGTGACAACAAGCAACAACTTCCATGCCAAATCTAACAAAACTGCTCTGCATACAAATGAGTGTGTGGATGTTTTGTCAGCAGTACAGACTGAATCAGTGTGGGGCAGGCAGACTTGCTGTGTGTACTTACTATCAGGAGAAAGTTTCCTTTAGTACATTGATATTTGAAAAAAAAAAACAGCTATGGCATGCAGCACATAGCAGCTATGTGTGCAGCTATGCAGCTGTGCATAGATGCAGCTATGGCATCCCAGCACACAGTATTCACTCAGAAGCCACTTCTGGTGCTGTATTCTGATATCTTATTTTTCTAATATACACCAAGAACTAGATTGTAAGTTTTAAGTATCTACTTAAAGGGGATTCATAACACCTGTACCTGGGTACCTTATCTGAGCTACTTTTACTGGTAACACTGCATTTTTTCTTCTATCTGAAACCGACTTGAGTCAACTAATTCCTTTGACTGCAGTGGCTTCTGGACAAAGATTTTCTTCCCTTGATGGTCAAAATCTATTTGCCTTCTGTATGGGCAAGAGGAGGTTACCCCTCCTTCACTTGTGGGTTTTATAATATAGGATTTCTAGTGTTGCTCTCTCTACTCATATCTTCTGGTCTTTAGCACATGTAAATACAACTAGTTACTGTGTTTTGTGCAGGGTCATAGAGTTGGTAAGGACTGGGGAGACACACTGAATATTCTCCATCCTCACATATCTTTCAGAAGTCTTGACCTTCCTCTGCTTCCAGAAAGGGTCTGTCCTAATTCTGGCTACTACCAAGACAAAAATTGTTTAATTGATTCATGTTGCTACTAGCAGCAAAAGGACCATTTAGAAAGCTGTATTTATGAATCTGATAAAGGTGTGAAGGATAAGTCTCCTCAGTATGATAGGTGTTAATTTTACTGTTAGCAACATAAGAAAAAGCCTTGGTTAGATTACCAAACTTTAATATCAACATCTACTTTCCTAATCAATAGAATGAGCAGCTTCAAGACTTATTTTGAAGAGCTAGAAGAAATATGCAGAAATAAAACCTATATTAAAATCTGCAATTTGTGGACTTGTCTTTTTGCTGTACATTTCTGAGAATACTCTCACTCAATTTTATGAATCTTTAGTTAGCTAAGGACAAAAGTTAAACTCCCTCTAATTTTTTCTTCTTTAGGCTAAATAAACCCACTTCATTCAGTCTCTTCTCAAATCCCGCATGCTTTAGTCCCCATCCTGCATCTGGACTCACTCCACTTTCTTTACACCTTGTGACAGGGGCTCAGAACTCAGATACAGTCTTGGAAGTCCCGAATGAAGGAGAATAATCACTTATCTTGGACTTCTGGGTATGCTTATACAGATGCGGACCAGTATAGAGTGAACTTCTATCACTTTCAGCGTGCACTGCGGATGCATGTTTAACACATTGTCCTCTAGGATTCCTCTGCAGATTCATCTACATAGTTTCTAACATTTACAGTTGCATGGAGTTATTCTATGTCAGCTGCAAGACTTTTCATTTGTTTTGATTGACCTTCACGAATTTTGTCAGTCCATTTCTCTAACTTGCTGAGATGCCTGTGTATGTTATCATCTACCCTTCTAATGTATCACCCACTCTCCCTAACTGATGTCATCTATGAAGCTGATGAAAGACTATTCTGTGCCATCATCAGAGCCATTAATGATGCCTGGTTCCAGGTCCCTGAGGAACCAGCTACCACTGCTGAGGAACCATTGGCCACTACTCTTTGGGCATAGCCCTCTGCACAACTTTTTACCTATTTTGTAGTCTGACCATCTGCAAAGTCTGGAAAAGGGTCAACGAGATCTGAAGGGCCTGGAAAGTCCAACACACCTTTTTATTTTTTTTTTCACTAAGGACAGAACAGCCATGTTTAATTGCTGCACTACAAATAGGATATGATCTCCAGTGATATGCATCCTTTAAATACTAGGAGGAAGGAGTTCTGGTATGGAACAAGATAGCACTAAGTCTGACTCTGGTCAGCAGCCAGGAATAATAATGAAAGACTTCTTATGCCGATAAGAAGTGCCAGAGCCACTTAGTAATATGTTAAATACAAAATGGCTTAAAGTCTAAAAGAAAACATGACTGAAATTAAACACAAACAATTGAACCTTTATTTTGAAAAGTATTACTTTGCTGAAACAGAATGACAAATTCTAATGAATGTCCTTAATGATTTTACAGTGGGACAAATCATCTGTGAAAGTAAGGTGGTTATAAAAGACACTTACTGTGCAGTATGAATGCTAAATGAGATCAGACATCCTTATAATCAACATCAATAAAGTACCATAACTAATTTTACTGCTTCAGAGAGCAACATAATAAAAGGTAGCAAAAGAAAGAATCCATGGCCTAGATATATAGCTCATACATACAAATGTGTGAACAACAAATACACATACATCTTTTCAGTGTTGAGTAAAATGCTTACAACGGTAAAATGATGCTAACTACCAATAAATTCTTATTTTAATCACAATTATTTATTTTGACTTAGAAGAAAAATATCTTAACAATTAAATAGGAAACAACTTTCAGTGGATATGGCTGATATCCAGAAATCAAGTATATATGAATTTTCATCCTCCAAAAAACTCTTTAGATTCCATATCCAAGATTCCATCCAAGGTTTTACAGATTTATTAAATGTCTCTAATAAAGATGGACAATATTAAGAATAAGTATACTGGAGCAAGAACTGACTTGATCAAAGGGATTTGAGCAAAGAAAGCAAAGGGTTTTCTTAGAAGTTACTATGATACAGATGAAGAAAAACAGTATGTGACAGAAGGGGATAAGAGAGTACCACGGGAGGTAGTAGGTAGTAGGTAAAGCCAGTATTCAAATTTCTGATTTTATGTTTCAACATTCAAATATTTTTCTTTGAGGGGAGGGTGAAGAAGCGGGATTTTTTTTTAAAGCAGTAGATGCAGAAGATATCCTAGCTTTCCAAAGGCACATACTAGGCATACTATAATCTTGTTAGGATGCAAAGCATCATCTTCAGATTTTTCAAAGACAATTGCTTTTTCTCATATGTCAGTTGAAGTCTGAAGAAAAAAAAATGTGGGAGTCTTCTACTCCCACATTTCCCCCCAAAACTGCTGAAAAGATGTTCACTTTTTCTTTCAGAGCTATCAACATATCCTCCTTTTCAAATGAAGCATCATATTTAATTTAAAATTGCTTAACTACAAATGTTGACTTGTGTCACATAGCTTTTCTTTGGAGCCAGGAAGCATAAATACTTTCTGCATTAACAAGATCCCTTTTTATCAAGTCTAACAATAAGAGTATTTTTCTTTAAGAAACCTCAGAATTATTTCATATCATTGGAGTGACAAGACTTGAGAATCACCAAACTGTGGTCTGTGCCTGTTTTGATGAGAACAAACACAAAACTGGTCTTGGATGTTTCTGTAGGAGCATGAGTGCTGCTTGGAATTTTCAATGTATTTTTTTTTTTTTCCTATGGAGAAAGTAGAAGTAGAATGAACTCAGAGAGAGAGATGAGGATGGATACAATTTTGGCTTCACTTTTGATGCACTAAGGGTGAGAAATGTGCTATATTGTGCAACAGATAGTTTAGCACAAGTTTTTTGCATCAACTGGGGAAAAAGGTAGGATTGATAGCTTTAATTTGCTACACAAAGGTTAAAGCAATATTACATGACTTTTTTCTTTCTCTCTTTCTTTCTCTCTCTCTCTTTTTCTTTTAATGAAACTTATAGTTCCTGGAGTATTTGAGAATTCATCTGATTTAGAGAATAATGCTAGATTTTGACTGGGAGGTATCCTGCAGTTGGCATGTGTCCAGACCTCTTCAATAAAACACTCATTCCAAATAAATTTAATCACCCTCTTTAGAGCTTTGGCTTTTGGTTAATTTGTATAAATATCTTGTGCCTCTAATTAGCTCCCACTTTGTGTCAAAAAAAATAATTGAGAGTGCTTTGTCAGGCATAATCTTGCTTTCAAAATGGATTACTGAGATGCAAGTCCTTCCTCTTTGTTCAGCAATTACATCACTTCCAGCTTCACCATTTCTTCTCTGAAGTCATCTGATGTTGATCAGCATGGACATCTATTCCTACTGGATATGGACACCACTGCATTGCTAATATCTCACCAGTATTCTGTCTATCTTCAACTTTCACATATTTTCTCTTCCCCACTGCAGCATCTCAACCTCTTTCAGTCTATAATTGCTGCCTCTGTTTTGCTGTTGTAGCTGTTTTTCTCAAAACTATATGTTCGAAAAAGGAGAACCTGGAAAAGGAGCATGTTGCTTTTGTTAGTTTTAACTTGAACACTATGATAACATAGGAAGAGTAGATCGGTGTAAGCTTTTGGACGGTGAAGTGTTCCTTCCCCACCTTCAGTGAGAGAAGTTTGCAAAGACTGAAAGACTGAGATACATGAAAGAGGTGGCAGGGGGCGTGGTGGGGAGAGGTACAGAGGAGAAGGAGGGCCAATTTCAGGAGGATCTGGGAATAGAAACTGCTAACCTGAGCAGAGATCAGGTGTTCTAAGTACCCAGACTTTCATCTGAAAAGAAGATTTTCCCTGGCATTGGGCAGAGCACTGCAGAGTTACTTCCAAGGAAGGCCAAGATATTGTTTATTCTATTTAAAAAGTTAATCATTTTATAGTCTAAACCTGACCTTTTTGGTGTGTGTGTTTAAATCATTTTTCCTTGGAACTATTTTTACAAGGAAAAAAAGTAAGCAGATCTACCTTCAGGCTCTGACCAGCCCATGGTCCTTTTACATTGACAGGCAGAATTTTAGACATCTATTTAGGCATCTAACGTGATGCTTAGAACCTGGATGGATCACAGTATATTAAATACACAAATAGATCTAAGCATTTATACTAGTCTCAGAGAAGATTAATTTCTTTATCTCCAGAAATATACCACCAATTGAAAAACTCTGTGCTTTATCTGTCATAGCTTCTGTTTCAAAAGGTTGCTTATAGGAGAATAAGTGTTGTGTCATAACTAGTAGCTCTGTGTAGAAGCCTTGAGACATCCTAAATGAAATAGATATTTATTTCTATCAACTCAAGAGTGTTATTCTTGTAAATAAATGAGAAAGATCTAGGTAATATAACTTTCTGTTGCCAAAGATTCTGACAGTTTTGTGCTTCAGTATATAATTTTTAGAACTGTTTAGAACTGTTAAATACTTTTGTTGTGCTGTCAATGAATATTAAAAGAACAAACAAATTGGCATCCTAAAGGAAGATTATCAGGAGATAATCTTTGCTGTTACTATTTTCATATTGACTGAGTTTCTTATAACTACATAACATTGGATGCATTACTGGTTACTATAAAATTTTTACAGGTAATGGTGATTGATAATTTCATATCGAAAGCATTCTTCATGCCAATAAAAGAACATTTGGAAATGAAATAGTTGAAATAAGCTAGTGTTCAAGTGTATGAGCTAGAAGCAACTGAGCTGTTAATATAGTAGAAGTAAGTACATATATCCTAATAGGCTATCTTTATTATATAGACATTAGGAAGTCATCATGATTTTAGAGAGACCAAGACGATGTTTATCTTTGCCAGATCTTTCAGTAACACTTTGGCAGAAGAAAGCATAAAGACTAATAAAAATCAGCAGGGCTAGTATGCAGCTGTGCTGTAATTTATCACCTGGTACCATTCTGTGGAAAAATAATTCTAGTAAATAAAGTAGGAACACAAAGACTGTAGCAGAATCAAACAGGTGTTTTCAATGCTCAGAGTCAGATAATTCACTGTGAGCTAAAAAATACCTGTAGTTGACAATTAAGCAATAAAATACTCATGGAAAAAAAAAATTTGTTAAACCCAGACCATTATCAGCTGACTTATATCCCAAAGTAGAAGCATTTATATCCTCTTAGCTGTTTTCATCCTAGGAAGTGCAAGTATAGATATTCTCAGAGTAAAAGAATTTAGATAAATGTCAGCATTCATTCAGTTCCTACAGTCTTTTTAAAAGACGAGAGTTTTGTAAGGTGATGTACTGAAATGTAAACTGTCACATATTATATTCTGTACATACTCACCCAATCTCACTGTAATGACTACTGTCCTTCTCATTCCAATTCCAACACCTTCTGAATTTTGACACACTAATAGTTCGGCACAGAGCTTTTTACAGGTCATCTTTCACCATATGTTTTCCAGAGACTATTCTCTTGAAGTGAGTAATCTTTCTGGTTCCTTTCACTGTGAAATATACTGTATTTAAAAGGCCTCTGGATTAACTCATATCTCCTGGTCCTGCAATACTCATGACTGCATTAGGTTTTCAGTTATCCCTAGATGTGATTATTTAGTACACTCTGTATGTCACAAAGGAACCAGCTCCTTTTGTGTACTACCATGGTTTTCCTTTCTCCTGAAACACATCCTCTTCTCGGAAACTGTTCTAAGGCTTAAGTGAAAGGTTTTCCTTTCCCTTTTTTTATTCTTGCATCTATCTGTCCTTATCAAATTTAATGAAGTAGCCCTGCAATGATTAAAAGTATAAGTGAGGAATTTAACTGTTTAAATGTGTGGGTTTTTTTTTTTTTTTTGTATTGAATGATGTTTTGCATCATCCGTGCCAGAAAGTAACCTGTAATTTGAACAACACATGAAAGAAAAGGTGTTAACAGCTAAGATTTATAAGTTTCAAATGAGAGTATTCAGGCAGAAAAAAAAAAAGAAAAGAAAAAAAGATTGTGCTTAATATAGAGTTAGAACTATGGAAGACTTTGTGTGACATACTGACTTGAAAATATGGTATAAGTCTGCTATTATCCAGACATATCTTTCAGTTATATAAGTTTTGTTTTTGGTAGAATTTTTCTTTAACTAAAGGGAGCCTATAAAACTTTGCAGTCCTGTTAAAATAATAACATTATGTTTAAATTTTCACCTTGCCAGATCTGGTTCTGAGAGTAGTAAGCACACTAAGAAACTAAGACTATGTTATCTTTAAGCATTTATAATTTAAAGAAATTGATTTTTTTTAACATTCTTCAAAAATTTATGTATGGGGCAATGAAGAAACCATAGACCACATCCAAAATTCTCTGAAGAAATGTATCTCTGAAGTAAATGAAAGATTTCCACTGGCTTTAATGTTCAAATATTAAATGCACAATGCAAAATCCTCAGTATCAGGTCTCCCAAACTACATAGTTTTCAGAATTCACAAGCCTGTCAGAAGGAAAAAAAAATCATCCTCAAAATTTTCTCTGCCTTACAAAGTAGCATTCATGCCTTAGTGATGGTCTTTTGTTTGCATTTGGGGAAAAAATGTGTTGATTATGTTGGAAGATATATGCCACAGAAATAAAATGCATTATTCTCACAAAAATTCCAACACTTCCCTTTTAAGGATGATATAAAGGCAATGTGACCTATAGGGCATTATTAAGGCATTGCGAAGTGTCATGGATATTTTGGGAACCATTGTCTGCTTTGCAGGGTATTATATCCTTCCTATCTATTTTCAAGATTTCTGCTTTAATTATGTTGTAAACTCCTCACTATTTCACTGGTAAGTTCTGATCTACTATAAGAAAGTATCTTTATAAAACTCAGTTCTTTGTTAAGAATTTAAGGCTACAACAACTGCTCCTGTTTGGTTTGATTATGACTAGATAATTAAAATGAGATATTAAACATAGGCAACATTATTTATTTCTTATATAAAAATTTAATTTCATGCATGAGAAGTTGCTTCTTCCCCTTTTTGTCCCCTTCTCCATGTCTCAGAAAAGCAGTAATTTTGTGTGGAAAGATTTTTAAATGACAGCAATTACTGAGGGCCAATACAAGTTCTTATTTTTATACATAATATATTCCTCTCAGATTATCTATTGCTATTAACCCGTGTGGCTTCCAGCAGTAGAGTATAAAGGTTCTGTTTGTTAAGGAAACCAAAAAAAGGGACATAAAAGTCTCGGAGAGACTGTTTATAAGAGCTGTTTATAAGAGTTTTATAAGGGAAAGAGAATTTATAAGAGAATTTGTCAGATTTGCATGGATGGAGTCACCATCCCCGGTAGCACCCAAGAAACATGTAGATGAGGCACATAGGATATGGTTTAACAGACATAGTGATGAAAGGCTTTCTCAATGATCTTGAAGGTCTTTTCCAACCATAATGCTTCTATGATTCTCTGATTTTATGATTTAGGATAGAAAGGCTTGAATTTCTCTTGGTTGACCACAAAAAAAAAAAGAAGGGACACCAAAATCTCACAGTGTGAATTCTCAGGAAAAAAGAGAGAGAAGTTTGTTAGATAAAGGCAACTGCAGAAAAAGAAGGTAAGCCGGAGTCTCCCAAATTACAAGAAAATATAACTAGACAGAGCCTAGCTATGGACTAAGGGAACGCGTGTAGACAGAAATGAGGTAGACCTATTCTGTAAAAGAATTCATAAGCCTCTGTTTTAAAAATGTTCTTTCTGTATCACTGTAAATGCATATAGCCCTTCTTCCTAAAGAAAATCTTTAACTGCAGCAAAAAAACAAGCTGTATCTTGTTAACCTAAACTGATAAACTTGTAGGGAAAAAAAAAAAAAAAAAAAAAACAACAAAAAAACCACGTAGTCCAGGATGTAATACCAAAATGATTAGACTATGGTGTTCCACAAAATGTGGTATGCAATAAACTAGGCCTATTGCCTGAGGGACAGAGTCAGCAAGAGCCAACAGGTCCCAAAAGCAGGGGATGCCTTTCAGCTTCTTATTGCAGTCTTAGAGCCTCTTGGAGCTAATGGTACTTAGAAATGTGTAAGGAACACACAGTTAGGACTGCAATAAGAAGTTCATGAAATTTATTCTGTTGAATTTTCACCTTACTAAGTTCTGCATTGTGGGGAAGAGATGGAATCAGATCAGAACTCTAATTACTGTTTTTCTTGTGTCCTTCTATACATATTTCCTCTTTTTTTCTTCTTCTTTTGTATGAGTATGCATATACTATAAATTACTACAAATTGACCTAGAATCTTGGTATACAACATGGTAAAAAATTCACTCTAATGCCTTCTGTGAAGGCAATAAGGATTTAATTTATCTCAGTTAACTGTAGCCATGCAATAATTTAGTACCAAATCCAAACAACCAGGTAGTCCATGGAAAGTAGGGACATCATTAGAGGGATTGTCATCTCATCATGATGTGTCAATCTCTTTTCATCAAATAGAGAGAGGTACCCAGGACAGCTAGTTAGATCAGGAGCACTACTTTTGGGGAACTAAAGTTATGTGAAATAAATCCTACTTTCAGAGGATTGTGGAAAACATTGTTGAGAGAGAAAGTACAAAGTCCCTGTGGCATGTTTAGCAATAACTTCTGAATGCAGACATGCCCTTGTGCACACACAACTGAAAAGGAGCCAAATTCAACAGCTTAATTTAAGTTCCAAGTCCTAATTTGAATCTGTTGAATTTTATCCTATGCAATCTGAATTTCTTATTTATGATGATGAAGGAAAGAAAGGACTGACAGCGAAGAGGGCAGAAAGAAGAAAACCATTGTGAAACAGGAAGCAAAGAAGAAAGACTCATTAATAAGAAATAAGTCAAAACTATTATTGATGCCCATCCAAAATAAAACTGAAAAAAAAAAAAAGGCAAAAAAAAATCAATCCTTCCTATCCTTTTTAAAAAGAAAAAAAAAAAAGAATTCTTGGGATCAGTCCTCAGGAAAAAGAAAAGCAGAATCTTTGTTAAGGAGCAGAACTCTGCTACATTACTTATATCACCACACTTCTGAAGCTTTATTCAAAGTTTCTGTATAGTTCCCCTGAGGGAATTGCAGAGTTCAAATCCTCTGCACTATATATTAAATGTAAGGGTTAGCTTGAAGCATTTGTTATATCTGTTAGAAATAGATTTTCTAGCTGCATTTTTGCATTTGATATGCAATGAAGGTGGTGAGAAGCAAATACAATCAATTGAAGAACTGTGATGTGTAGAAGGAAATTTTACAATATTTTTTTTTCAAATGTGCACAAAGTGGAAGAAGTTAGTAAAAAGATAGGGAGAAGTGATCATAGATTATGAATCCATTATGAATGGATGAAACAGGAAAATCTCAGTTTGCAGGAGCTAAATCTTAAGATAGAAATCAGCAACAGAAGAGAAACAACAAGAGAGATCATGCTAATCACCCACAGATCTTAGGAAATACTCTGAAGTTCTTTTTCTAAAATACTTTCAAAATTCCTGTCCTAATAATGGCATTTGGAAAACACATAACAGATGATGCAGAGAAAGCTTGGACAGGAGTAGGGAAGAGAGACAGACATGCATTAAGTTGTAGTTTGATTAAAGTTACAGCTATAAAAAAACTCACAAAGATAAAAATATCAGAAAAGCAAGATTCCTCCATTTCGCAGAGAACACTTTACTCAGAAATTTCTGTGATCATAATTTGGAATTGTGTGATTTAAATGGATATGATATAGCCCAAGAACTTTAATTAACATAAGCCAACATTAGTTGTATATGATTTAAATTACTGCTTAATTTACATGCTGTGAAACAAGGCATACTGAACAGATAACACTGTGTTAACCACACCTCCTTTAAGCCTGCATATGCTTCAGTGGTGGCTTTCAGGTCTACTGTACTTAGCAACCACAATTTACTCTCAACAGTTTACAGAAGAACAAATTAATACATGGATGTGAGTCTCAAACATTCAGGCACACACTGTTGATAAACCTGTGTTGATAAACCTGAGTTTTCTGTCTTTAGTTTGGCAACCTCTGTCTGCTATTTTGCTTCATCAATTGACCTAACGTTCAGCTTTTATTAAAAGTGGACTAGTGTCATCCATATATAAGTATCCAAAACAGTGTAGGTTGATGCGGCTAAGTCTCAGGGCTGGTTCAGATCTCCATATTGCTACCACTGCCAATCATACAGAAAAAGCAGAGGGAGAAAATAAATGAGAAAACTTTTCCAGGAATAGGAAGACCAAGAAGTGGACTGCATGGAATTAGGAAGGGAAAGTCATATATAAACAACGTGTTAGCTTTCTATAATAAAATCTTGGATATTGGGAGAGAAGTGGATGTTGTTTATCTTGATTTAGACTTTTGACACTTTTGACTTCAACGTTCTCATAGACAAACTGACCAGGTTGCAGTCTAGGTAAATGGATGGTAAAGTGAATGGAAAACTGGTTGAACTGTCACACTCAGATGTTTGTGATCATGGGAACAAAGTGCTGCTGGGGTCTAGTCAGTAGTGATTTTTCCCATGTATAAATGCTGAGGAAATGCCATTTAACCTCTTGATCAATGGCCTGGATGAAGGGACAGAATGTCCCCCCCTGCAAGTCTGCAGATGATACAAAAGCAGGAGTGGTTAATATACCAGCTATGCTTCTACTTAGGCAGGCTGGAAAATGGACAGAGAAGAAGCTCATCAAGTTTAACAAAGAAAGATAAGTGCAGAATCCAGCACCCAGGGAGGAACCACCTCATGAACCAGAGAGGTTGGATTAGGCAATCTCTGGGGATCCCTTACAACCTCAACCTTGCTGGGATTCTGTGAATATTACACCACAGCAAGTGCAAAAAGAGCAGGAATTGGTAATATCTCCTTCAAGTACTCATTCTTGTTCTCAATGAACTTCTGTGGTGCTTGTTATTTTTATTAGGGTTGGGTAGGTACCAAATCATAGTTCTGCAGGCTCTCTTAGACATTATTTTTTATGAAATGAATAAAAAGCATAACCCTTATTGATGCTGCTATAAATTATATCACATTTCCAAAAGATGGTTGTTGTCAACTGCAAGCTCAGTAAGATATTATTTTTAATCATATTTCATGATTTGTATATATAGGAATGATGATACAGTACATAGGAAGATACAGTATAGTTTCTTTTTGAGATGGTGAGTCAGATCAACCTTTCTGATCATCATTCATTTTTCTGCTCTATTTTGGTATCTTTGGGTTGGATTTTAATTTTAAAAGAAAAGTCACTGAGACATGTAAATATATAAAGCATATAAAGCACGTATTTTTCATTTATCATTTTTGGTATAATATTTAGTTTCATATTGATTTTGTTCACCTGCTACCTATTTTTTCTGTTTTCCTTTGCTTTCTGTGAGGAAAAAAAAAAAAGTACATGTAAGGGAATAGCTCATTTGTTTTCCTAAATGTGTCCTTGTTCTCTTAGTTTCATTCATTCTCTCCTTCTTAGACTGAAGTCAAATTCTATTCATATGAGGATGCTCTAATTAACAGCAATTGTTTTGTCTCTGATGAGCTTGTGACTGGATGTTTGTTTAAGTAGCAGGTGGTGGCACATTTGTTAAAGCAGATCATTTGTTGTATTAATAAGACAGAGATATCTGTTCATTATGCACAAGGTAATTCCAGTTCATGGCTACTGTTCTAATCCTGTCAGCCTTTGAGTTTGGAACCAAACTTGTAGCATACACAACATGACTTGAAGTCTAACGAGATAAAAATGATAGAAGGTGCACAATTTCAGTGTCCTTAAACAGGCATAATCCATAGGGACAATAGCTTCCATGCTTCAACTTCTTCCATAATTATTTAATCTACGATATGTTTTCCATATTGTCACAAATGGAAAGAACCCACAAACCCTCCAAAGGATTGGAAATTCAGTGAAATAGGTGCATTTGTATTGTGTATACAATAAAATAATTTGTGTGAATTATGTCAGTCTCAAGTGAAAGAGATGATAAAGCTGTTTTAAAGGTAACAGACCCTACTGCAATACTGAGTGTTACCTTGAGTACATTGCTAAATTAGCACATCTTTCCCGGAATAGATCTGGTGTGGTTCCAGAGTGTTTGTAAAAGTTTTTTCATTGTGGTAGACAGACAGAAATACAGAGCTACATAACTATTATACAAATTCTATTATGCTGATAAAATTAGAGATACAAGAAGCTGATTGGAGCACAGAGATTACACAGCGGAGTTGTTAGGAAATGGCAGGTCTGTTTTGGTAACTATACAAGGTCCTAAAACTTTTGTAATCCTTGCTATTTTGATTCATTCTTATAAAAGACATACGCATATGATATAAGCTGAGAAAACTTACTTGAAGTGTCATAGTGAATCTTTATCTTCAGAAATGGCCATATCACCACCATCGGGTTTATGAAGCAGCCATAATTTTCATTTTTATATTACCTTCTTTATGATAACTCAGATTAGTTTCACTTGGCAGAAGATTGCTGATAAGATGGGAATTTTTCTCTCTCTTACATACTAAGTATCAGTTTGTGCTCTGGTCTGAGAAAAAAAAAAGTTAGTTTTCACAAAGTAATTTAGTTCTCATCAGATCTTGTCCAGATCTTATTCTTAATTTGTTGGGAGGGCATAATATGACATAGACATGGACTAACAGTATCTAGCATGATCCTTGACTCTAAATCTACTCCAACACACATCTGTTTAGTTGGCTGTTTAAGAACATATGTATGAGGAATTTTGTTGATGGATGCAGCCTTATTTGCCTATGAAGTATGAATAGGAATGTCAAGAACTTTCTCCTTTCTAGGCTACTTTCTATCTTATGATCCCACTGTGTTTGTTAACTTCTCAGGGTTGTGTTTCATCATAATTCAGTTCCTCCAAAACAGACTTTATAACCTATGTGCTTTAGAACTTGTCTTATGTTTTAGGAAGCTAGGAGTGAAGGAGGTGGAAAGAGAGTCCATTACATTCTGGAAATAAGAAGAAGCTAAAGACCATCAGGAACTGTTTGTCTTATGGTAATTAGCAAACCATTATCTAAGGGCAAAATGGAATGACAATGTTTTTCCTTCTCTCAACTGTGCATAGAAGAACAAGACATTATCTCTATGTCATTAATGTGTAAGGATCTTAGCATAAAGAAGAATTACTTCATAGAGGAAAGGTCTTAAAGCACACGTTAGTTTTTGTTTCAGGTCTTTGTTAATTTATAACAAAAATTTACCCATGCAGTTAATCCATATTTTACATTAAAAATTCTGAGAAATGTTGACATTTTAGTTCCATCCTGCTATTTTTGTAGTCACTTTTAAAATTACATTTTTATACTTATTTTTAGAGAAGATTGTCATTTTAGTAAGTCATTTTGGACTTCCACAATAAGTTCCTATTTATATCATGCATTTTATCTAGGGGCTGATAATTTTATTAGAAAGATGATTATTTCTACTAATGATGTTTTTTCCGCCACTGATGATTATTAGAAAGATGATTATTTCTACTAATCAGGACATTTTCCCCTGGCAGTTTGGTAGTTTCCAATTACCTTTTCTTTTGTACTATTTAAGATTATAAAAAGTGTGCATTAACATGTCCATTATAAATCCAAACTAATAGCTCCTTTGACCTATGAAGGTCATAATCCATAGTCAAAAAAAAAAGTAGCATTGAATATGAAATATTAACAAAAAAAAGTTAAATATAAATATTGAAAGGAATAAAAATTAGACACCATTTTTTTAAAAATTCTTTTTAATAATGAATTCTCAACCTTAAATCTACTAATTTCTAATTTGGCCACTCTGCAAAATTATCTAGTTATTTCAGATATAAGGTAACATTTTAATGTCTAAATTTTATACTGTTTTAAAAATAGTCAGGAGTACAACTTGATTGGTTTAGTTGTGATTCATGGAAGAAGGAACACCACTGTGTGGTCCTATACCAGAATTATTTATTAACAAATATACAGCAAGTTCAGACTTGCCAGTATGTAACTAATTACATTTTCTGTTGTGGGTTGAGTTTGTACTTTTTGGATCTGAAATTTAGTGGAGCTCAAAAAAAAAAAAAAATCCCTTTTTTTTCATTTATTTACAGTATTTTCAATATCTATTGAGAATAAGGTCATGGATACTGCTCTTAAATTATTTCAATTGTAAAAAATATATATTTTTTTTCTGTGAGGGGTATTGATGGTATCCTACATTCATGGATAACATTTCAACTAGTAAATCTTAGTCTTCAACTGCATAATAAATTACATTTTTATAATGCTGGTGCAAAATACTTTTCTTATGTCATTCTTTCTCCTTTTTTTTTGCTCCTTTAAAAACTATGACAAGAAGGGCAATGATGAACCTGACTCCATGAGTCCTGTTACTAGAAGGCAAACTCTTTCATGAAAAAAAAGAAAATATTATGCTAAAGACCATTAGTGAATTTATTTTCTACTAGAAATAAATGAAAGAGAAAGGAAGAAAGGATAGTGTAGAGACGTATGATAGCAAGATTATATTTTGTCATTTACCATTTATGTCTGTGAATGCTATGAGCTGTTCAGAAGAGAGAGGGTTGCAGGATAGAACAGATAAGGAAAGTACTTTTTTTTTTTTTAATACCAAACTGGTTGTCAAGTCAAAGTTGTCTTTAACTCACATAGGAGGTTATATTGGGATGAAATCAAGAATGTGCTTTTACCCATATGCCAATAGATGTCAATTATTCAGCAAGCAGGAATTCTCAGCTCAAAAAACCTTACATCTGGAGCACAAATAGTAAAAGCCGTAAGACTGAGTTCAAAGAGCTATTTTAATATTGTACAACTGAAGAATGACAAGCACCAGGAGCTTGCTGATGCTTTAGGTTAATATAGTACCCATTCTTTTCTTATTATCTCAATTCAGATCTTGTCTGGATCACAATAGAATATGAAACACATTATTTTAGTTTAGTTAAGTTTTCTTCATATCATTCAGTGTGGAAGGATTGACAGTCTGTGTTCAAAAGAGGCCCAGAACTATAAAGTGTGCTAGACCAGGTATGAAGTGAATTGCCAGAAATCCTCTGGAGATACCTGCACACTTGCTCATTTCACTATATGTTCAAAGAAGGATAAGGAGATGCATAAAGGTTCAAAAAGTTGTGAAACTGGAGAAGAGAAAATCTACTTGCAGGATAGATCAGTGAGCACACCAAGGTTGGAGTAGAGACAGTTTATGCTAGATACAAAATATGTTTGGTCAAGTCTGCTGAAACACTTCTAAAGGTATCATCTAAGGAGGATTTCTGATGTTCTTTTTTCTTTTTCTATTTTTTAAAATGTTCTATTCTCTCCTTTCAGTGCTGAATTTAACTGTGGAAATACTTGTAATTTAATAAAAAGAATATTTAAATGGGTAACATAAATTCAATCAAAGTGTTTGAAATGCCTGTCTTGAAAAAAAATAAGTATTTTACCAAAATAGGTAAGAAGTACTAAAGATTTCACATAAGTTTGATAGCACTACATATCACAAAGATATAAAAAAAAGAATGAATTTCTTTTCTTTTCTTACAAAAAAAAGTGCACCCAAAAGAGTGCATTTAAAATATTAAATGATTTAGTAATATAATCATTTTTGGATAAATGAATTTTAATCATTCAGAACGTGTTGAGTATTCTATATATTCTTTTTTTTTCTTTTGCCAGGAGAGCTCCTTGCAAACAGTATTCTGATATCTAGAAGTTCAAATCCATTACAAAGTGCCATTTTTTTGTATGTTACATTTAAATTAGGGAGTTAAGGACACTCAAGCTACTGCATGCGTTCTCCTGTCTTATGAAAAGATCCTGGATGGAACTTTAGATATTTATATAACCCCCTGAGAGTCCTATCAAATCAAACCAGCAGCCTGCTGGGATGACCTGCTATCCCAAGGCTCAAACAGCAAAGAGCCTGAGCACATATTCCCAGCAGTTATCCACACAAACACAAGTACACACATATATATATATACACAGATAAACATGACCAGACACTCAGATCAGCATACACAAACACACACAGCACTTATGCAGACACCAGCAGTGCCAGCAGCCTCATCCTGTTCCCCTCTCTGCCTAATCAGGAGGACTGATCCTCAGTTTCTCCACTGGTGGCACATACCTCCTCCCTCATGCACACACAGATGGGTCTTCCAGTCAATCCCCATATCTCATAGTATCTCCAGCATTTGTGCAGGACTCCCCCGGTCCCTTCAGCAGTCATCTGCCCCATTCTTTAGCACCCATCCTTAGAGACACACACACAATCCTGCTTCCCAGGCCACCCACTTGTTACCTACTACAGCTCGATATTTACTGGTGGTTGGATCAACCCTTGCAGACCCTGCTTGTGCTGGTTGCTGCCACCAGACACATCGGCTTCTCTGGCTTGCGGTTCTGCTCCAGCTGGGGACCAAAGACTTCGTTCACTCTGGTCTCTCCAGTCACAGACATCACGTATGTGCCCCTGTAACCTACGGTCTGACTTCAGTTGCTGGCAATTAAGGATGTTTGTGCTCACATGCACACAAAAGAGAGAGCATTGCACTCAAGACAGTCACTAGAAAGGACTTCAGTAAGGAGACAGGACAAGACTATGCTCACCACACACGACACTGTGCTGGCAAGCACAATGACCAGTAACCTGTTTCTACACAGTCAGCCCCTTTTATCTGTTTATCCTTCTAGTTTCCCATGTTTGTTCCTTCTCAAATCATCTATATCCCATCCACTTTCCACATTTCTTTCATCGTCTCAGCATGCCATAATAAGACTTGTAGAATCCCCAAATGCTCTCCCCCTCTAGCCCATAACATGTCCTTTGCACTTTAAGATGTTCAGTCAAAAAGTACTCCTGAGAGATGCTCCCATTGACTCCTTACACTGTTTCACATCTGAATGTTATAGAAGTGAAAAAAAAAAAAGTAAAAAAAAAAAAAAAACCCTTTTGTAATCACATTAAGGTTTTCTTATAAAAGGGATGGTAACACAGAATAAGAACTCCAGACATAAGCTGTGTATGCCCTGTGTATACTCTGTTAAAAAGAGAAAACTGATAGTGCTTCAGAAGTTGATAAATATTTTCAAGAAAGAAAGAAAGAAAGAAAGAAAGAAAGAAAGAAAGAAAGAAAGAAAGAAAGAAAGAAAGAAAGAAAGAAAGAAAAACAGAGAATAACTACTAATTTTAGTAGTTTTAGGTCCTGAGATATAAAATTCTCTTTTCTTTTAATTATTTTTCTCCTCTCTGGTAGCATTACTGGGATTCTACTTATATCCATGGGGAACTACTCCTGCTTTATACTAATATGTGTGGAGAAGCAGACTTCCCACCAGATTCTTTTCCTATTACTACAGTACTGTCTCTGTACTCCCAATGTCAATGTAATTCTGAATGTATAGGATGAGAATACACTAATGAGAAACTGTGGAAATTAATTAAAAAACCTGTAAAGATCTATGTATGCACACAAGAACATGGATTTTTTAATGAAGTACTCAGGAAGCAATAGAGTTAGTGATAAGTTTTATATTCTATCATAAAAATGGAAATTTCAGCCTTTCACTAGAATAAAATTTCCATTTCTGTTTCTGATGGATCATGTGATATTATAGCATTGAATTTAACAATTGTAAGGGATTTCTTGCTACATTGTGTAAAACAGAATCATTTTTAGCTCTTATATTTGAATAGAAAGAACAAAATAAACGAGGTATCTTCTCTTGAGAGTTTACGTAATACCAGTCATTTTAATGTCAATAATACTTTTGTTGCATAAAGGTACAATAAAGTTCAGAAGAATAAAATAAATGTATCACACTACTATCACCTGCACATCTGAGACTGTCACGGAACAAGTGGTAGTGGCGGAAAGTGACACAATGCACTTCACTCGTGTAAAAGAAATAGCAATATGGTTTGCATAGAACATAAGGAAATAAGTTTTATTGATATGGACAATTTCATGAGAATCTATGGCAAGGTTACGTACTACTTAATGCATAAGGGTTCCAGATATGCTCAGAATTATCAAGGAGACCCTCCCGTTGAGTCACGGGCTTCAGATTGGACCTCCTCGCTTTCCAGACTCCTCCTGAGAGGAATCTGGGTGCGGCTAGCCCCAGACCTGGTGGATGGTTTATGACTAAGGGATTTGGTGCAGTTACATCAGTAAAGCTGACAAGTTTCGAAAGAGAGAGCGCTATAGTCAGTCACCATGAATCTGTTAGGATCTGGCAAGGATACCTTAACCCTGAGTTAAGAGATCCTTGAGAGGCATCCCTGCTCAAGGGGAGATCCTGGTGTGCAGCTTACCGCCATGCAAGGAGAGCTCAATGGGCTCTTGGGCTGTCCCCATATTTATGGGATAAAATGATTGACTTATATTTTCATTTCAGAGAGTTTTGGCTGGTATATACACAATTAGCCTTATCTCCCCTTCAGGATGCAGCCATCAGGACTGGTATTGATGGTTAATGTCTAAGTCAGGAAAGAAATCAGAGTGGCAATCACCAGGATCAGATAATGTGGTGGTTAACATCTGAATAGGGCAATGTATGAAAAGTCAGGTTGAGCTGGGGAAGGAGCACATCCGTCAGAGATATTTACTTATATATAAATAAAATGTTCAAAACAATAATAATAAAACAACAATCCTTATGATAATTATTATGAATAACTCCTATTAAATTATTTGAAGGACCTCTCATCATTAAAAATTGATTACCTAAACTGTATACATATTCACAAGCATGTGCCAAGAACAAATTTGGTAAATACTATTGAGAGTGTTCCCAACAGACTGTAAATTTGATCTCAGTAGATGAACTGTTATTATCATAGCTGAACAAAGAAAAATTCTAAGAAGTATGTCATTTGTTGCCCTGTTGCTGCTCTCAGAAACTCCCGAGCTTCCCTTTCCAAAAAAATGTATTTTGCCAGAACAGGTAAAAGGGAAAAACATGCAGCTTCTCATACACAGAATCCATCTGCAGCAGAGCAGAAAACAGCAGAAAGAAACTTCACACTAAGTTGGGAACAAATATTTTGAGTCTCCTTGTTTCTTTGAGTTTCATTGTGCTAAGCGGTGAGATAGTAGACAGAGAGAGCAGTTAGTTAACCATGGAACAAGGAGGACTTCACTGGTCCTTGTACAACAGAGAAAAGACAAGTGATTTTTGCCCATGAAGCAGCAATGGATTAGCAGGAGGGATCTGCGATAATTTTGTGGGGGCACAGTGAGGGGAGTGGGGTAGCAAGCGGTGCACACAACTAATATTCTGAGAAATCAATATCCATATTTTTGTGCAGAGAAGTGTATAATGGAAGCCTGTGATATCTCTTTGCATAATGTCTAGTTACATATATGTATGAGAAAATGAATTTGTAATGACCATGGGCTAGAAATTATGTTTTTAAGCAGATTTTTATACAGCGAGTATATCACTGTATTATTGCATAATGAGATTTCATACAACAGATGGTTCCGTATTTCACAGGGAATATACTGTCCCACCAAATTACTACAAGTTACTTCCAAAACAAGTTTAACTCCCATTAATGGTGCTGATTTAGTATATTTTGTGTCTAAACTCCTTTTACAAGACTAACAGATTTAAATGTCTGAGTCATATTCAAGCCTCAGCACTGAAACATCCTCCTTGAGTGATGAAGTGAAGCAGTTTGCAAAGCAAATGATATCTACAACCACTCTAGCAGTCAAACAATATTAAGAGTATTGTTAGGGGTACAGCACTATTTCCTGGGATCTGACACAGAAGAACAAAGATCTCTTGGATATCACAATCAGCTGTTTATTAGTGTCAGAACAATGTACAATAATGTCACTTTGTTAATTCCAGAAGTGCCTTTGTACTATGGCAGCATTGCATAGCATTATTTGATAATGAAGAACCTAATATTGTGCCTGACTACAGCTACAGAACTTTCAAACTGAAATACTTTGCTGTTGGAAAATGAAAGAAAAGCAGTGTGAATGATTTTGGTCTAATGAAGTACATGGCTTCCCCTAGGAATAAAAATATGATAATTCACACAACTGAAGCATTCCATGTAAATTGTGAGCTATTCAAATTAAAGAAGTAACTAACGAATAACTGCATGCAAGATTGCATAGTGATTAGCAGTACAATATTTAATATCAACTGATGTTATCAATCATTTCCCAGTGTAATTACCCAAGTTGTTGAAAAGAAAATTGCTTTTAAAAGTACATTTCAATAAATTAAGTATTAATTATTACAGGTAACTTGTAAAACAGTGTTGCCATACAGATAGAATTGGGCGGGGGATAACATTCCAAGTCTTATAAATATTTCTAAGATTTTTTTCTGTACTAATATGAAACAAGGGTCCTGTAAAATATTGTGAGCATGGAATAAGACATACACAGAACATTCCTAAAACTCACCAGACATCTGACAGAGAACTTGTCAAAGATGAAAAAGAATCCATGGTCAGCCATGGTCAGATGCTCTAATCACCACAGTGTTGACTATCAGAGGCAGGAGAAAGGAGAGATTTCCAATATATAGACTATTATTTTTGGAAAGGCAGTGTTTAAATAGATGAGGAAAAGTGCCTTGTTCCTTCCTAAATTAATGTTGTTATTATTATTATTTATAATCTGTGATAATGCTAGTCTCTGGTTATGTTATGCAGTTGGGTCCATGCTAATATTCTTTTTAACAAGATGAAAGATAACATCTGCTCTAACAAGGACAGGGTTGCTTTTCTTCATGCATCAATATAATGGAGAAGTATTCTTACTTGTTAGACTATTTGTATCATTTTGCTTTATTTCTTCTTTTGCATATGATCCGTTCTGTTGGATTAATCATTAATTAGAACTGGGACTTGAATCTGGGTTTCTTTTATCTCACAGGTATGCAAGTGACCACAAGATTAATAGATATTTGAGACTGGCAAAGAAGTGAAGGATGTGTTTCTCTTTGTTTTGAGATGAAATTTCATCCTGGACCTAAGAGCTTTTTCACAATGTAAATTTAAACCAAACAGATACCTTTTCTTAAAGTTTCTGCTTTGACAACCAGCTTTATGTAAATCGTATTCTACAGGATTTATATTCACAGTTGCTGTAGGTAAAAAAAAAATTCTAAACCAGCAAAAAGCCCCTCTGCTGATTAATTTCATTTTTTATGACATTTTTACAGAGTATGAAAGTTAATTTGAATCTATGTCCTTGAAATGTGTTGTATTTCCCTTGGACTGATTTTTTTTATCTTTATATATTTTTCATGTTTTTCTTCATATCTTTGAAATAAATCATGGCATTTTAAAGAGTTTATTTTGAGTAACATTATTTAATTCACGTTTTCTTAGCAGTTAATTTCAAAGCCACACATATTATTACAAATTAAAGATGCTGAAGTAGAAGATAATTATGCTTTACTATGTTTCTTATGGAATCCTTTCAGAGACCTGGAAGTGTCGGTGCAAGAACAGGAAGCACACTAATGCTGAGTGCCCAACATGCATAAACAAGGAGGTAAGTGTTATATTTCTTACATACTCTTTCTAGAGGAGAGCTGGAAGGAGAGCTCTCAGATTGTTCTGGGAGCAGCTTTTATTTTTCTCTATGGGCACTAGAGAAGTTTTAAGAAGATTAACTTTTTATTATGCAAATTTTAACTTGGTTCTTAAATTAGGTGAGATTGATATGTTCAATTGTATTCGAGAAATGAGTTGGTGCTTAGGGTAGTGTGAAAGGATAAATTTATGTTCAGCTCATTAACTCCAAATGCTGAAGTTAAAAGAACAAAATATGTTAAGGATTCCTGATGTTATAAAAATGAAATTCCTGGTTCTGGAGACTGTAACAGAGAAGTTATGGTTTACTAAGATTAGGAGTAAATATATATTTTACTTTTACTGTCTTTGTTTTTTGTTATTTGTTATCCTTTCCCTAAGCAATCTATTCCCAGATGAGCTCCAGCTCCACATTAAGCATGCTGACTTTCTGTAAAATGCACAGAAAAAAATATTTTTGGAAGC
The DNA here is from genome assembly GCA_034781795.1 of Crypturellus tataupa. Taxonomy (NCBI): domain Eukaryota; kingdom Metazoa; phylum Chordata; class Aves; order Tinamiformes; family Tinamidae; genus Crypturellus; species Crypturellus tataupa. Next base: position 536,747 of record JAWLRI010000122.1, read on the forward strand.
TTGTCAGTTGAGTGGGAAGCTACCTAAACTAGACAATATTGAAGCAGGAAGCAAAAGAACAAGGAGATATCAGAAATTTAAGTTAATGTTACCTGCTAAGACCTAAGAGTCTGTAACTTTCTGTAACTTTGTAACTAGTCAGTCTGAGAGGAGAATCTTTTTCTGTAGTAAGCCATATCAACTAAATTGTTCACTAAAGAAAGTCATGCCCTAGTAAAGGAACTGCAGTCCTTATCCTAATTCAAGGATTAGCAGACATACAAATTAGGCTCTGATTACAGTATTTGATTAAAAAAAACAAAACAAAAATCAAACCAAAACAGACCAAACAAACAAACAAAAAACAAACAGAAAAACATGAAACCTTATAGCCTTGCTCATGTTTATGCTACAAAGTGCAAGCCATTTCTGTGGCAGATTAGTTTTGAAGAGCGATACACAGAGCAATGCAAAAGAATTAAGAAGTGACCTTACAGCAAAACAGGTTAGAAGATCAAGAATTCTATGCTCCGACACAATTTATGGTGTTCTTGTTTTTCAGTTGGTGTCCATTGTCTCTTGTCCTGCCATTCATGTCCCTGAGAAGAATCTGGTCCCATATTCTTTGTACCCTCCCATCAGCTATTTACAAACATTAATATAATACCCTTCTCAGTTTTCTCTGTTCCTGACTAAACTGCCCAACTCTCTCAGCCTCTCCTAATATAACAGACTATCAACAATCCTTGTGATTTTTCCCTAGGTTTATTCCAATAGTTCCATATTTCCCATATTGGTAGCCCAGAGTTGGGCTCAGCACTCTGAATGTGCTCACCACTGTTGAACGGAGGAGAATCTCAGAATGGCTGAGCTTGGAAGAGGCCTCTAGAGATCATCTAGTCCAACCCCCAGCTCCAGCAGGGACACCTAGAGCACGGGGCACAAGGTGGCATCCAGGAGGGTTTGGAAGATCTCCAGAGAAGGAGACTCCACAGCCTCTCTGGGCAGACTGTTCCAGGGCTCTGTCATTCTCACAGTAAATAAGTTTATCCTGAAATAGAGAAACGTTCCCTTTAAGCATGTGGTTCATTTTTTATCATGATGTTTCTAAGTAAATATAAATTATGTTATTAATTCCATTGCAAGTGAAGGCATATTCTTTTTTTAATGCTTACCAAATTGTCCCATAGCCTTCCTCTTCTCTTTCCGTAACAGATAACTACTTGTTTCTCAGTTTCAATTTTTAAGGAGTTTCTTCAAAATGTTTAAGATGTTTCTGCTTATTCTTCCATCTCCAGGTCTCTTTCCCTCCTCTCTGGCATATTTCAATGCCTTTTGTTATCCTGAAACTCTTAGTAGAGCTTTGCAACAAACCAAATATATCTAAATGATATGAGTTTCAAAATAAAATCTTTCTGAAGAGTTTTAGCTCTAACAATTTCAGTGAGCTGATTTACAGCAGGACTTCACTAACACATGTATCAACAGAACTGAAGAGAGAAAGCAAACTGTGGTAGTGGAGTGGAAATGACCAGACATGGACAGAGAAAATGGGGAATCTGAGATAGTACTTTTGCTAAAGGATATATGTCACTGAGCTTCACCCTTTCTTTATTAAAGTTTTATACTGAGATAATTCAGTAATGCTAACTGAATGAACCTGGGAGAGAATATACAAACACAGTGGTCTGATATATAAGGAATAGCTTTTTTTCTCTCATTATAGTGTATACCAATTAAGATGTAATAAATTTACTGTTCATAAAAAGGAAGGAAGGAAGGAAGGAAGGAAGGAAGGAAGGAAGGAAGGAAGGAAGGAAGGAAGGACGGAAG
>JAWLRI010000122.1:547726-567352 GCA_034781795.1 Crypturellus tataupa
GGTGAAAGCCTGAATCTAATGAATTAAAGCTAAGGGTTTCATTGCAATGTATAGTATATTTTAAGGAAAAAAAAAAAGGTAATTTTTATCCTCAGAAGGAGCATTACACTCTGTATTTTACTTATTAATTATTTTATAATGGGTTAAGGAATTATTTTTCCACAATTATAAGTACTTCCCTACCAAATTCAATCATAAACTGTGAAAGAATAGGGAGATATAAAATATTTGGAAGTTAGAAATTAAGAAAAACAATAGAAATGTGCAACATGTCTCAGAGTACCCTCCAAAAATGGATATTCTTATCCAGCATGATGATATGAATTCAAGTTTATGAACTATAACTGTATTAAAGATTTGTCCTTCGGTAATATAAATAACAGGGTAACAAACCAAACAAAAAAATCTGATCCTTTAGGAGTTATAACTCTTTAATTCATCATTCATTCATTAGTTAGACTAGAAGATTAGAATGGATGAGCTGAATTAAGTGTTTGTTTATATAGGAGAAGAAAATTCTGCTTTCAGTAGCACATGTGGCAAAACTTCTGAAATTTAAAACGGAGCAAATTTGGCCCAGGATGCCTGCTTCTCTCACATTTCTTTGCTACCTCTATTTAGGCAGTATCACAAAAGTATCAGAAAATTTTATAATATGCTGTAAATAACTACCATAAAACTCTGAAAGTGGTGTCACATTTGCATGTTATGTGTTATGCTTTTCTGATAATAGAATAGGAGTTGGTAGGATCTCATTTATTTCTCAACTGCTGGGTGGCATTAATTTATACTATTTTTTTTCTAGTGAGTCTGTGTACAGTGGTTCACTAGACAGACAAAGAATTATTTATGGACTATAAAATGTGAAGCTGGCACAGAAGTTAAATAGTTCTTTTAAGCTTCTGCATTTGAGGATCTAGCTCTTCATAAACTTAGTAAGGGCAAGACTGAAATATTTACTTCATTAAAATTTGAATCCAAATCAGATTAATACTAATGCATTTAGTTAGATTTTAATTTGGCAGAAATAAGCCATATTGTGTGTCTCAAAGAGTGGGTTGGGAAGCTTTTTGTCAGAAAAATACTGATTTTTCAAAAATAGATTTTTCTTCCATAGGAACATGCTACTTTTATTGAAAAATGTGTTAGGAACAATGTCTTAGCAGCAGGATAAAATTTCTAGTCAGAACAGAGAAGATACTACTCAATCTTAGAATACTGAACAGAGTGCATAGGGTAGTGAACTTTCGTTAGAAAGCATGAAACTTGAATTCAAATATCTGCTCTATCTAGTTCTTGGACTATTTATCTTGGACATGTATCTTGGCCTTCTACATTCAATCTGAAGTTCTGAAGTTCTGAGTCTGTCTCATTAAATAAATTAATAAATAAAAGATAGAGGGAAAAAAATACTGCAGCAGTCAATAGTTCTTTAGTGAGGTCCCACAGTTAGCGTAGAATGTTCTTTGGATGTGTCTTACTGTGAAATACCTCTGCTCTCTGTTTCATATGAGGGTCCTGGTTTTCAATCATCTACTCAGCATATCTTAGTTTATTCCTGGATTCCCCTTAAGATCAAAATTATTGATGTCACAGCAGGTCAGTCTGGGTGCAGCTCTAGGAATCTCTTTACTTAGAGCGTGGAGGAGACTCTACCAGCTCTTCAAATTTCTACAAAAATTTCTGCATCCTCAGCTCTCTTATCTCAGTAGCTTCTCAAATGCATTCCTGATCACAAATGATTCCTGATCACAAAGCCCCAAAACATGCAATACATGCTTTAGAAATACGTTATGAAGCATTATTCTGGCCAAACTCCATATTATATTCATGCTTTTTCAAAAAAAGAGAAAAAAATGAATGAACAAAAAATCCACCCCCTCCCAAAAAAAAGAAAAAAAAAAAAAAAGATGTTTTAAGGATATTGGGAACCTCATAGCACTTGGATCAAAATCTAAGGCCAAGTGCTATGTAATATTGACTCAGTCAATACCATCGCATGGTGATCTGGCTTTGAGCCATGGGAGTATGAACCACTCTGTGTCATCCAGACAGGAAGACAATAATCACTCATTGGCACAGTTATATAAGGGTATATTATGTGTATATATATGTATATATATGATATCATACATCACATCATATCATATATAACCTTTGCTTTGCCCAAGTCAAAATAAGGACTGAGAATTAGTTCTCTTTCATTTCACTGAGTGGCACTAACCACTGGGCTACTCCAAAAAAAAAAAAAATACATCAAAAGACAGAAGCTGAGCTGAAGTTCCCACTGGAGAAGTTCACTTTATAGACCTTCCCTTTCATCCCTAGCCGTGGGTGGTTAGCCCTCAGCAGCTGAGATATTTAAGCACATCTCTTGCTAACAATGTTTCACTGCCATTGCAGGTGGGCAGAGACAATATCCTAAAAGAGAGCTCCCAGAGCTGAAGATACAACAACTTTTTTCAGCCACGTTAATCACTCTGTTGAAGATTGGCTTGTGACACCATGCATACAACTAAATAAATAAACTCCCACATCAACAACTCAGTCAACCATATGGAATTCTGCTTACCACATGACTGAACATACTATTGATTTTAAACTAACAGCTATCCAGCTTTTCCATCAGTCCGATATTACTGGTTGCTTCTACTCATCTCTCTTCTTCTTCTGGTCTTATTATTTTTTTTCCTTTCGCTTGATCCGTTCTGTCTAGCTTTCACTGGCCAAGCTAAAACAGGGTATTGTATTGTTTCTTCGAGTGACAGGCTCTTTAAGCCAGCAAACAATTTACAAGATAGAGAATGCCAGCATGATACTACAGGGTTTTCCTAGAACATTCACGCATGCCTAGTTGCAGTGCAATGCCAAATAAAGCATTTTTTCTGGTCACAATGAATATCACTGACAAATTATTGTGAACAAAGAAGCATTGGAAGACATCATCCAAAGGAAGGCTTCTTAACAGCAGAATTGTGTAGCTTGAGGAACTGCCTCCAGAAAAACACAAGAATTTCCATCTGGTAAGTCACTTAAACAAAGCTGGCTAACATGCTGAAGAGCACTGTGAGCAGTAAGGAATAGCTTTGCAGTGGTGGAGGAATGGGACAAAAAAATGGAAGATTTTCCAATATTTTGTATGTTTACAGTAGATGAGGATTTCATATAAAGCCAAATGGGTGAGTGGCCAGTTGTGTCAGCAAAAAAAAAGAACAAGGAGAGAAGCTTGGTGTTTCAAGAGGCCTTGTAAAAAAAGAGGTTAGAGAATAAATGCAGAGCTTGAGGCTAAAATCTTTTTTTGCAAATAAAAGCCCTCTATGTATTTCTTTCTCAGCTTACTGTTGAAGAAGCTTTATACTGTAAATATCATTGTATTTGGAGAGCTCAGCATCTGTTATTCTTTCATATTGATTAAAATACTTTAAATATCAGGCCTCATGTGACTGAGAGTATTAGCTTGAAATAAACTGTTGCTCTCTCACTGTCAGCTGAAAGCATTGCAGTATTTTAAAAAAATCAGAAAATTTCTATTTTTTCCCCGTGAATTGAATAAGTGGCAAATAGAAATATGCAAATGGCTTTTGTTAAGAGTGTGAAATGTGCAATCCTTTAAGATTTTTTTATACAATTTGAGAAGATTAAATGTTAAAAGACTGATATATTTAAGACATAGGAACCATTTTTTACAAGCTTTTAATTTAACGTTGTCATCCTTCAGCATTAAAACAAGCACATTTACTTTTAGCTGCATCTATATTTGACTTTTCCCTATCTAACTGTTTAAAACAGAAATCTGGTTTATACATTATACCTATTCCAATCCTGTGGTATTTTCAAACATTTTCCCCTTTTCTTTTTTTTTTTTTTTTTTTTTTTATTAGAGGCTACTGTTAGCCTTGTCTGGATAGATATAGGAAAGGAGATAGCAGTAAAGTATCTGAGATTAAACATCAGCAGCAACGATGATCTGCCACAGAGGTTAAATAGAAGGATGCTTGTCAATCTTAGAATGGGTATCTCATACACTAATAGCTATACTTCCATGATGAAGTGTAATCTACTGGTGTTTTTAGACAGCATCTGTGTGAATTTGTTTCACACTGAAATTCTTGGACAATTTCAGCTGCAGAACATATTACCAAGTAGGTGACTGGTTGATCCTTGGATCTGTACTGCTATGGGCAATGAGATGATGTACTCCTCCGGCACTTGGGATCAAAGCTGAACTCGGACAGACTTCAGAAACGGGTGGGAAATGACCACAGAAAAGGCAGTGCTTTGAACAGACAAGCCACTTCAGCAGTCAGATTCTCTTCCTAATGCTACCCATTTTTGGATGATGCAACTCTTCAGGTGAAAAGAGCTGTGGATCTGAAATGTTTCTTCTACATCTGGCAGAAATACATGAGGCCTGTTGTCTTGTTCATTCTTTTCAAAGGCTAAGAAGTCTCTTCAGTAGAAGAACATGGTCCTCAATTCAAGTTTTTGAAAGAGGAGAAGAAAAAAAGAAGTTTTACTTCTAGCAGTTTAGTTTACTAGCAGTTAATTTAGAGCTATACTGCCACAGCATTCCTCTACTTGGCAGGGAAGAGAAGACTGTAACAGAGTATGAAAAAGAGCAAGGGAGACTGGCAAGGTAATCCCTCTTGCAAGCAAAAGGGGAGGAAAGTATCTAGCAAAGTGCATGGAATGACTGAATTTTTGACCAGGGACAAAGGAGAATAGACCATCCTGTGAAAAGAAATAAAACAGATCAAAAAAAGGGAGCAAGTAGTCAGGCTGAGTCATTCTCTGTTTATTAGTTTACTCTTGGGCTTTTATAGCTCTGAGTAAGTAGCCCTACAGCGGTGTAAGAAACAAGGCTTTACACGACATTTTCCTCTTCTATCGATATGCTTCTACAAACTTTTGAATGCTATGACAAACAATTCCTGAAAACCCGGACTTTGCCAAACATAAAACAACCGCTGAAATAAATCATGGAGCTAAATTTCAATCTAAATAGATATAGTTTTTTTAAGTGGAGATGATTTAGATTTACAGGCAGACTCTGTAAGTAGAATTTGAGAGTTTTCTTTTGAAAATCCCTATGTAACACTTGATATTAGGTAGGGACATTAGGTACATCACATTGTACAAGCTTAAAACTGGGCATAGTATAACTTACAAATATGACAAAAGACATGTAGATTTTAGAAATCACTCCATCAGTCCATCAAAAATCCCCTTTAATTACATATTTCATCATTTTTTATTTCTTTTACCCTTGCATCCTTCAAAATACTAAAAAAAAAAAAAAAGAAAAGAAAAGAAAAGCTTGGAAGAATGATTTAAGTGTTCATATGTGGTACCAGATGCCATAGGATATTTGAGATATGTGGTGCATTATCTTGGCAGATGCAACAGAGGAGATGTTGGAAACCCCTGCCCTCCTAGAGCTGCCGCTGGAAGCCTGGAATAATGCTCTTCAGTGTCTAGCCTGGCTCAGGCCATTTACTTTAGCCTGTTGAATCCTACTTCAGGTGTGCTTTATTGTCCTTGAGATCTTTCCTGTGCTAGATTTTTTATTTTTTTTTCCAAGTCAGTGATACAGACTATACAGACTATGTGAGGATTTAGGTCACCAGGTTTGTGTGATGTAAGTAAGAGTTAGAATCTGGCAGCAGTATTTTCAGCCCATTGCTTTCCCTTTTGAAATATCTACAGGAAATATTGGGTTTTTTGCTGGAGTGCTTTCAAAAATAGAGACAAGGGCAAAATTCTGTCAGAAAAATTAAGCAAGCAAGTTCCTTCTAATGTGTCTTACTTCTTCTGCTACAATCTGACCCCTTCAGTACCAATACCATATTCACTGCAAACTTGCATTCACTTCCTTTTTATTAATATTATTTATGCTGTCTTTGAATTTGAAAAGTAAAAGTTTTTCCATTCAAAAATAATTATTCTCTTCTCCCTATTTTCACTATTCTAGTTTATTTTTCTTCTGTTTCTTGGTGTTCTTTCTCTAGTTTTTCAATGTAAGATTCTTCCTTTTCCTTACACCTATCAAAATTATTCATATTCCTTGTGAGCTTACTATAGTCTCTCTTGTCCTGTTTGGATTTTACCAGCGTGATTTTTAATTGTTCTTTCTTCCATTATTTCAATTTCAATAGTACATTTCCTAAGAGTTATAAAATCTCAGTCAAAATTCCACTGAGCATTTCAAATTCCCTCAAAGTCGGATGTTCTGACATCAAACTTAGTGTGTCTCTTACTCTGCTAAGAACACTCATATCAAATCTACAGATTTTGTATTCTCCAGATACTGCATATTCCCATTATCAACCTTATTTATTATAGCACTGCATTATACATAAAACTATTTCTAACTCTTTTTAACAAAACAAAGCAACAGAAAAAAAAATCCATTTGTTTCCCCCTGCTTCCCTCCTGCCCTCACACAAATCCCTTTTGGAAAGAAATTCCTGCTAGGCTTTTGCATAACTTTTATCAAAATAATTATTCAGGTAATTCAAAGTCCCCTGAGAGAGATTAAAACAGGGCTCTTACAGGCCATACTGTCTGAGTTTATTGTTGTATATCTACTCTAACCATCCAAGAGAACTCTAACTACATCAATGAATTACCTGAATAACTTTATTTAATCTAAATTTCTATCAAAATTTTCTCTACTGTCATTCAGAGTGTTTATGCCATTTTTCTGAGCAGAATTCATTTAATTTCTCAGTAATGTAACTATTCTTGCCTCCTGTTTTTCCCCTATCTTTACCTTATATCCTGACACTTTAAATCATCATGCTATGTATTGATTTAGTAAAGTGCAGTGTTCCAGTCATTTCATATTGTACATATAAGTCAAAATCAAACAAAAGTATTTCCAGAAGTGAGGAGGCCTGAGAGATATGTCATTCTTAACGTGAAAGTTTTGCACTGGTTAATTGGTAAGCTCTCAACACGAGTAGTAATTGCAGATTTCAAAATTGTCCAAAGGTGCCTCACTGAATAGGCTTCTGGTGAATGAGTTTCTAATGAAATCAATGGAAATTATGACTTTCATTTCTAAATAGCTTTGTTTTTCTCTCGCCTATAATAATTATCAAAATGACAAATATAGCTATCTCAGTGGTCCAAATATGTGTGAAGAAAACATAATAACCTATAAATCTACAAAAACGTATGAAAGACAAAGACTATTAAGCACCTGATTCTTTAAATCTTTATATTTAATCTGGTCTATTATAGGTAAGAAAATTAATTGATTTTGATCACAATCTTAATCTTCCTTGTGATTCAGGCCCTCTGAGTAAAGGATGTCCTATCAGGATGACTTTTGCAAGTGATCGCGCCACAATCACGAATAAGAATTCCTTTATTCACAGGACCCAAAACTGTGATCTTTAGGTCACAAGACATAAAAATGTGATGAGGAAATGCAGAAGCTTTGATTAATATGATACTGACCTGAAAGAAAAAGTTCTGAGTGCATTCCCTAAAGGAACAAAAATAAATAAAAGGTTTGCAAATCTGACATTTGCCCATTGAAAATGTCAATATCAAGGAAAACATTCCACAGTCAAAAGATTTTGATGGAAATTTATCCACAAGCTCTCCACTCTAAATGATAATATACGATAATGTCCTTGAACACAAAAAATAAAAGCTCTCTCTGAAGATAATTTCAAAAGAAAATGAGAAACACTAAATATATACTTATATGTTTATATATATATGTATATGCAGACATAGATGTAGATCTATGTATATATGTAACTACATACTTGCACATACATCCACCAAATGCACACTCACATATATTTCTATAAGCTATTACTTTGTCAAATGATAAACTTGATTATCACATCCAGAGTTTTGTTTTGCTTGGTTATCTTTAATGTCTTGTTTATTATTAATCTGTGAAATTAAAGCTTAAGAATTGCTGAAAAAAAAACATTTTCCATTAAGCACTGCTGATATACTGTTAGTTTTTCTTAGGGTAAGAAATACTTGTAGTTTCTAGGGTATTTTTTATCAAGTACTCTATTATTGTTGCATTTAGTTTTGTTAAATGTAGTGCTAAGTATCATTTTGTGTCTAGAACATCTGCAGCAAATTTGCCCTACAGGAATAAAACAACCACCTTAAGATGCATTCTCCTGATCTAGCAACATAGATATATTACTGCCTATTAAATGTAAACATTCATCTGCACAGTTACCGCTGCATGGCATCTTAAGCATCTTACCTACCTACCACAGCTATTTATAATTCTAAGGAAAAAAATCTCTCAGTAAAGAGAAAAAAAAAAGAAAAGAAAGAAAGGAGAGGAAGAGAGAATAGAGAGATGCAATAAAAGTGATGACTGTGTATAACTGATGGCTTTTTAAATGTTCACGACTGTATTACTTCTGAGATGTGGTGGCTACTTACTTAACAATGACAAAAACTATTTTTAAACCTTTGTTAAGCCAAAAAACAGCATCTTGCTTGTGATAGTCAACTCTTTGGCTTGGGCTAAAGAGTGGACTGAGCTTGTGTTTCTCAGTATTTATTGGGAACTATTTCAGGCTTTTCAGAAACTAAACTGATACCTACAAGCTCACTTGTGCTATTCACTGCTTCGGGAGGTTTGCAGTCATGGACTATAACTGTGTGCTGCCCTCCCGCTTCATACTGCCTTCAAAAAACACAGTGGCCTATTTCCTAGGCAGACCTCACTCTCCTCTGTGGTATAGTAGATATATTATTAGTATAAAGTACTTTCTGCTGCAGGAAACTCTGCAGGAGTCTTTAAATGCTTCATTTTAGCTCATTTAGTTCATTCAGCTCATTTTCTATTTGAGACTTGTGGTTGAAATACATAGTTAGGTTATACTGCCTTAATACGTTAAATGCACTGGCTGAGCCTCTGCTAATATGTGTATGCTTTTAAACTAGCCCATTGTGAAATAATAAAATTTCTCATAAACTTCAAAGAAAGAATCTGCAATTAATTTACATTACTTTGCAACTCAGCCAGGCCAGGAGCAAGTGGATATGTTATATCTTAGCTAAACCGATGGGCTGTAGATTACTATGTCTTCTTTACTCAATCACATTCATCTGAGCCTTTCATCAGTCTCCAGAAATGCCAAACACTCAATGATAGTGAACTGCATAGTTCACGATAGTAAGCCTGAAAAATATATCACCCTTCTGTTAATGTTGATCTTTCTAAGAAAATTATGTCTACAAAATACACAGTGAAGTCTTCAGTATTTTTATATTTTTGCCATTATATCCATGTTTCTCCACTCATTTCCATGAACAATGCTATTTTCTTCATTGATCTAACAGTTTTGCTGGATTTGGAACATGAACTGTTAATTCATTTCATTTCCTTAATGTATTCCTTTTTTTTTTTTTTTTAATCACCTCTCCTTCCGGTCACTGGTCTTCATGTCAGCCTGTTTCTCTTATGCTGTGCCTTTAATACACTTATCCTGCCACTTACATGACTGCTCATCTTCTTCTGTCATTTCTTCTGGGTCTAAAAACACTCATGTGTGCCGCCAGTGAAGCTCACATATTCATTTATCATTCTAAGGCATGCTGTTATTTTCCTAAAATCTGATGTCTTAGTATTACAGTCAGCCAGTACTTATGGTAAGCATTGTCCCATGTTCTCACCCTTAAAGAGGATTAATCTCATCTTTAATACTTCTTTTCCTTTTTTTTTTTTTTCTGATAAAATGTAGGGAAAAGATTGTTTGTGGTCAGCTCTCCACAGACTCTGCTCTGCTGCTCAATTTCTTGCTTCTTCTCTTAAATACACAGGTGCTGTATTATGTCTGGGCTCTGTGAATAATCAATCCTATATCAGCCAAGTTTGTAGGGGAGCAAAGTTTTTGTTAGGACATGTAACTGGCCTTCAAGTGACAAGGGCTAAGTCTTTTGCAGATTTTCTGTTTGAATGTGGGCAACACACCACTTCTCTGTATCTCATTTTCAAATAAGTAATGCACTTGGAAACCACTTTTTCTTTTCATCTTTTATTAGCTTTATATAAGATGAAGCTGCCCAGGAAAAAAAAAAAAAAAAGTACCTTACCCTATAAAGTATTTTAAAATAATTGAACATGTGTTTCAGTTAGGATCTGAACACAGATATTAAATCTTAATGAGAATTATGCAGTTGTTTCTCAGGCAGAGTATTATTTCTCAGGCAGGTGTTCTTTTCTGTGTATCTTTCTTAAATCCCCTCTGGAGTAATAGGAGTATCTCCCCTATTATTTGACATACAAGAGTTATATGAAGATACTTCCTTCAAGCAACAATCCTTACCCTTTTCCATAAAAAGTTTAAATAACCTTTTAAATGAAATATTGCAACCGTCCAGCATTTTAAGGATGAAAGTGTAGTTTTTCTAAAAGGTCAGTTCAGTCCCTGAAAATGTTTTCAGTTTATATAATACATTATGAACCCTGTGGAATCTAGCAGCAATTTTCAGCACCGCTTGCAATGGGAAGTAAATTTCAGTCATTCGCAGTAAGATGGCAATGTGGTGACATTTGAAGCTTGACTATGCATGCTTAGACTCACTGCAAGAAGCTGTCTGCTGAGTGGGGAGAGTCTTTTGCCAGTTAACTGCATGAATTTTGGATATAGGTGGAAAATAAAAGCAGAGCAGTTCATAAAGTGATTGCAAGATATCAGCTGTGTGGCAGCTTCCCACACTCTCCTATTAACTGGTAAGAATTGAAATATATCAAATTAATAAATCCCAGAGAAACCAATAATCTCACATTTCCTGCACAATTGTATTTGACAGATGTTTTTATCTTTTAGTTTCATTGAGCCACTACTGTTATGTTTTATTTTCCAGATGTATGTCCTTGCTCTCTTAAAACTACAGCAGTTGCACTACACAATAAAGCAATAAATTCACAAAACATTCTTCTGAAGTGCCTGCTTGCTTCATAATTCCACCTCCATATCTTTAGTTGTTCTAAAATATATTGAACTGTCAATGCGGGGGTCAGGAGATTAGAACACTTTGTAGTTCCTCTGCCAATGCCTTTGTTTAACTCAGAAAATAAGCTACAGTACCAAGGGAGTGATGAAATCAAGGATACATGGAGTCACAAAGGCATAAAAATGTTAAACACTGTATACTGCAGACATTCCTTAGGAAGGAAAGTGGTATCTCCGCATGTATTTACTTTGGGTACCCACCAGTGAACTGTCTTTATTAAAACTTATAAAGAATATAAAAGAGCACTCAAGGGCTTTGTAATAAAAATATAAAATAGTTGTTCTCTGTTCTCAGAGCTACTGTCTCATACAATCATCTGGCTTTTGCCCTTGAAATGTTATGCACTTTATTTGACCCTGCTTTATTGTCAGTTAGTTTAAATTTCATTTAGTCTTTTATTTTTACCTAGAAATTGGCAAAACTTAAGGGATTTCCTTGGAATTTTGTGAGCCTTTTCTGGTCTATCAAAATATTGAATGCAAACATTGCATGTTTTCTTGTCATTTCAAGAAGAACAGATAGAATTAAATGTCCTTCAGAATTCCTAAAAGGACATGAGTTCATAGGGTAAAATTTATAAATATTGAATTTGAGGTTATATGTAAATGAATGCTCCTGCCGACAGGTAAAGTGCTGACCTATTCCAAGCAGATGATTTTTTTTTTCCTGAACAAAGATAATGAATCAGGAAAACACAATATTGTTTGAGGATGGAGTCAATCTGGTAGGCTTTTGTGCTTGTGAGGAAGCCAATATTAACTTATGTCAAAGAATGTGAGAGGGGAGAAATAAAGAGAGAGTAAGTATGTGCCTGATGGAGCTTTGTCAGGCCCGAGAGATGAAGGTGTGAAAAGATTCAAAAAGAAAGCAAAATTGCAAACATTTTAACTTATGCTCAGGTGTATATCACTATGTGATAACAAGACAAATCTTGTTATTGATGAAGCTCCACAAAAACTCCAAAAACACTGCCTCAAAGTCCAAGAACTCTTTCTGCTTCACAGCTGAAGTCTCAAAAATCTGGAGCTGTCAGTTAAAGTGCAATGGTAGAGCTTATGGAAATCAGGAAAATTAAAAGTCAAGGCTTAATCGTGGACTATATTCATCAGACATCTGCCTCCACTGCATCATACAAGGCAAAGATCACAGCACATCACAAACCACATTGTATCTTCTGAAAATAATACTGCACTCTGAAGAAAATATCCAAGTCAAGATAGAAAATAAATCATTAATGTTGTCCTCCTTTTTTATCTAGACTTACAGACAGTATCTTTATTGTAGCCTATTCTGCAACAGAAATAAGATATTTTTCATTATTTCATCATTTCTTACCTTAATTATTACCTCTGTTGACAATTTTATGAAAGCAGAGCAATGGAAATTAAGAGAGTTAGGAATCACACACAAAATAAAGCCAAACACATCTTTTCAATTACCTTTGTGGTTAGAAACAGTCTTCTCATGTGAGGAAGAGGGTGTATTCTAACACAGCCTTTTGTCTCCTTAATGTCTCTAGAAATCTTCAGAAGATTTTTTGCAGGTCTCTAAAGGTACATGGCTTTCTATTTTCCTGCTACCGTTCCTCTTGTTAATCATCACCATATGTCTGAATGATGATATAGTTTTTTGTCCCACTTGACTGTTTAATATTGTCCCAAACACACCTATTAAGAGTCATCTTGCACAGGTAATTTATCTATCTCTTTGCTTTGATGAAGTCACCTCTCTCAGAATTATATTATCATCTGCTTCCTAGTTTCCATCTCTGATTTGTCCATGAACCATATTTTCCCATGCTATGACTCATACGTAGGAGGAGGTTCTTCAAAGTATTTTACATTTCTGATGTACTCAGTGTAGATTCTTGAACCTTCTCTGTCACTGTAATATCTGAACATTATTGTGTCATGAATTAAGTAACAAGTGTAACATTTGTCACTTGTAATTTAGTTTTCCATCTTTTCCCGTTGGCAAGTATGCATATGCAGAAGACAATTTTGGATATGCTGAAACCAAGATGTTGAGGACACTGAGGGTAAAGAGTCTTTCAACCCGATTAATTAGTCTGTATGAAATCAGTATAAGAAGGTAGTCAGATTGGACTGTAGTAATTTAATATTGTGCTTTACTTGGAAAATTATATGACTTACACATAACCTGCTGCAGCACAATGAGTGCTTGCAAAACCAGTCATTTTTATCCAGGGTTGGTAATGCCATATAGTCAAGCAGCAGAAAACTGGCCTTATTCACTCTCAAATTATAACTTTTTAAATTGTCAGTTTTTATATGTTTAGGAAATAGTTGAGTCTTTATATTCTTTTTTTTCCCACCACTTTTAAGCTGGAATTCACAAAACAAGCAAGCATTAAAAAAGTCTTAGAAAAATACCTGGGATACTATTTTTCCTTTAATATCCCAACAGAAAATAATAACTGCAACACAGTGTAAGACTGGTAGTTGTTATCAAATAAGTACACATAAAGAAGGTTTTGAGCAGCCCACTAGATACCTATGTAATATCAGAGAACACATCTCTTCTGAGTCCATTTAAATATTGAGACAAACAAGTAATAAAATCTTCAATTTAAACCTGAGGGTTGGATTCAGGTAGACAGGACAATGAGTAAAATTTCTCTAAGCCAAGAAAGAAGCAGAACTAATAGTGCCCCAAAGGAAGGGAAATTGTCTTGAAGAGCTTATGTAGAAAGAGAAAAGAGTACTCAAAAGAGACATCTGACACCTTAGCAGAAGAGAGAATCTAAAGGTATCATTTTTAACTTTTGACCTGGCACTGATGCCATTTGAGACATTAGGCTTCTGGATGAAAGGAGAAAGGAAAGAAAAGTCTTAGTTTCACCTGAACAAATAAAAATACTATGTTCTTCCAGTGTGCAACCTTGGCTAGGTAATTTACTTTATTTGGTAAAACAGGTAGCAATAATCTGTGCATATGAAGATGTCAGAATTTAGACTATATTGAAATAATCTGAATTTTTTAGATACTTAGACTGATAAAGGTGCAACTATTAAGCCAGCAAGACTTTTTTCAAGTATTCTGATTCACAAATCACATGCCCATGGTCAGTGTGATTTAGCTATGCAAGGGCCCCCAAATATCCTCATAGGCACTTATTTGGAGCCTGAGAAGTATTTTACAAATCCTGCTCGCTGAATACCATGGCAGAGTCTATGATTCATCTGTCATCTGGATATTTGTTTATAAGTAACGGTGCAAAACAAGGTGAACAAGCCATTTATCTACATAGCTAATCTTATTTGCATAGCTCAATGCCATATATTCCTGTGAGTTTGTCTTTTTCTATTCTGTGTGAGATCTGGTCCTTAGGCAAAGAGGTAAACACCTGCCATGAGTCTTGATTCTATTACAGCAGCTCTATTCTAATGGAGTACATTAAGTTTCCCTGTGCTTGTGCAAAACTGAAAAAAAAAGAGTAAACTCGTTCTCTATTCTCTGTTTCTGTAGTGTCCTTAAATAATCTTTTTTTTTTCCTTTATCTAGAATTCAAAATATTCCTTTTCTAATAAAAAACTGAAATTATGATTTTTAATGTATAAAACTGCTTCCTGTTCACCAAATGTTCTAGATGATGACTTCTATTTATCTATAAGATATGCTGTTTTTAGCAATGTTGGGCTAGCAGGTTGCATAGAAATCAGTGTCAATTTTATCTATTAGTTTCTGAGGGCTTGGTTAGTCGTAAACTTTGTGCTGAGTGGACTCCAGAAATGTTACTTGCTAAAGTAAAGCTAGGAGTCACAGAATGTAGTTGCAGTAGAAACTGATTTGGTTCCCAAATCTGAAACTCTTAATATAAGATTGAATTCTAAGTTTAAAGATATAATTCTCTCTAGATAGTCATCTGATCAGTCTTCTTGCTTTGTATCAGAAGACCCAACAAACAAGGGGGAAAACAAATGCTCACTTCTCTAGTGGGAAAGGAATAAGGTCAGTTAACCACCAAGAACAACTAACTTTTCTAGCTGAGGTTTGGAAGGGAAATAATCTAGGACCTTACATCAGGAAAGGTCCTTTTTCTAAGGTGATGTCAAGCAGTAGAGGTACAGAGTTTCACTAAGCTATTATGTCAGGTCATAACATACATTGGTATTTTAGCTACTAGTAAGAGGTTTTCTATGTTTCTACAAATAAGAAAGAAAAGGGAAGAGAGACTCCAAAAGCGATGTTTTGTCCTGGGAAATTCTTCGCTTGGAAAAAGTTAAATATGAAATTTATACTTGAGAGCTATTAGTTACAGAGTAGGTTGAACGATATGTTAAAATGTCTGGTTCAAATATTTTAACGGTGATGCAAAGGGTGGAAGAGTTTTGCTGTAGAGTCTCTGCAATAGACACTGTGAGGGACATGTACGATGATGGTCCTCACTGCTCATGGAGTGCTGGCAGAGGAGAAATGTGTGCTGAGGCTTGACAGAAAGGGCAACTGCATGCTGCTACATTGGCCCATGCTTTGGCCCTGTTTTTTTTTTTTTTTTTTTTACTGTTAGTGAACATAGCATGAAAGCCATGAGTGTGTTCAAGAAGAGATAAATGAAAAAAAAAGCAGGGAAAAAAAAGAGTTTTTAGAAGTCCAACTAAATAACTTTGTGTTTTACAATGCTTTCTCTACACAGAACCTCTTCAACTGACCTTTATTTATATCTCAGAGATTTTTTGCCTCTGTTTTAAACAAAAAGATAATTTATCCAAGTGGCAAGATGACATTTCAGTTTCCTTAGAAAATAATAGATAACTAGAAAAAGAGAGAAAACATCATCTGTTTTTGTTGTATTTTTTTTAAGCAGGATGTTTTAGAAACCTTATCGTAGTAAAACAAATAACCTTCTCCTTCAGCTGTGAACAATAGCAACAAAAAACTCCTGCCACACTCATAAAATCCGCAGAATAGAAATGTCCTTTATAGTCATAGAAAAATATTGTAGAGCTTTAGAAGATACAACAATCGAAGCCCTAGTCCCTAGTGAATTATTACAAAAAAAGGAATATGTCCCAGTGGCCAGCTTTAATTGTTCTTCATATATTTGAAAATGCCACATAAATGTGAAAGATCCAGTTACTAGATTTTTTATATGTGTTTGATGAAAGATGCATCAAACATTAGTAGTTATGAGATATTTCTGTAGTGGAATTTGAAAGGGAAATGCTGCTTGGTTTTTCCTTTGAAGACAGCATCCAATAAAGTTTCTGCTCTTGTTGACCTGGTTACATGCAGAACCACCTTTTCTCTCTCTCTCTCTCTCTCTCTCTCTCTCTTTCTCTCTCCGAAAGGCATTCTCTTTTTAAAGGAGAAGAATGAGGGTCATTATTGTTAACAGACAGAAAGAAGAAATTGGATAGTGTTAACTTGTGTTATTTAGTCTCCCTTCCATCCCTTTATTTTTAAACTCTTCCAGCCTTATTTCCCTATTTCTGTGAAAAAAAAAGTATGCCAATAAGTGATTAATTTCCTTAAAGTCAAAAAGGTAGAAGCAGTATTGCCACTGAAAAATAGTGTTGAAAAGTAGTATCTTAGCCATCAACTTAGACCATATTCTGAGGCAGGTATCCTTTCATTTGGCACAATGCAGGGAATTTGTAAGCACTTATTGAGTAAAGGAGAAAGAGAGAATTAAACATCTGTGATTAGTGTATTCACTTAGTTTAGTTATTTGCTGTGATTCCAAGCCCAGCTCCAAGGAAAGCCACAAAGAAAACTCCAATAAAGATTTATATGGTTTCTCTAAGGAGAAGAGGTACTGAAAATGTCCAAAGCCGAGTTATGTCATAGGATGAAGCTCTTCACTTTTCATGGAATTTTTCTAAATTCAATATGAAATAGCTGTCTTCCATCTACTACATTTTACATTTAACCTTTTTTTTTTTTCCAAATATCTGTTTGTCATAAGAAATATACCTGGGTCAACTTACAACAGTGATGCCCAAATGACCTTCATGTACAGACAGACTTTCACATATGTAATAATATTAGAACTGTTGTATCTTTCTTTGGAAGCCCATCAATCACTGACAGTTCTGTTTTTAAATGTACACACTCTGGATGAACATAACAGTTTTTTTTCCATCCATTTTGACAGCTTCTGTAACATGTAGCAAGATATTATCTTTTGAAGTCCAGTTCTCCTCTTCTTTATACAGTGGTTACTCAGATAATTTTTCCTTGTTTTTGTGGGATTAAATAAGTATTAATTTGCACCATGATGACTGTAGTTAAGATCATATTTCAATTGATTTTTTTATGCAAATTTGAAAAAGGAGAGAAATCATATGTTAAAAGTTATTTTTATTATTAGGCAAATCACAAATTTTCACTAAAAACAGATTTGATTCCACAATCAAGAAAAAAATAAAATCTTCCTATTTACAATAATAGCTGCACTGACTTGAAAATGTAGTTTGGCTTCCACCAGGGTGAGAGGAAAATCGAAGCAAATGAACCTCTTTCCTGTGTATGCATATGTAACATATATACATAAAAGCATAAATACATGAATACACGAGCTCCAGGTCACTTTTGTGCAATATTAATAGCATTCTTGGTATGCAGGGAGACACTTCAGATATTTTGTTTGTTAAGACAGCTATAAAGTTTTTGTGATCATCTTCTTCAATGATATGCAGATCCATAGAGATAATTTTGTAAAACTTTGTATAGTTTGAGTTCCCGGCACCTCTCCCTCTCTGCCCTAGATGCATATGGAATGTTTTCCAGTCTTCACTTTGTCACTGCATAAAAATAATTCCACACTTGTCTTCAATTTGATTTCCTGAGATTATCATAGGCATAAACACACTGAATATTAGCTGATGGAGTAAGCATCTCTTTAAGGTTTAAGATTCTCAAGAAGAAGGGTTTCAGGAGGCACTCAAAGCGTGCACAAAGGGACAAACTTTTAAATGTCTTTATTATGAAAATAAAACTTCAAGTTTTAGGAATGAAGTAGCTCCAGATGTTTGATTTCTATGCATACTGGTAGGTAGAGGGAATGTGAAAGTATTTTAAAGGAGTTATTTCTTTTTTAATGCTAATGGACACCTCAGTCTTTCTATCTCAAAATGTTTGTCTTTTAATTCCCTTTCTGTCCTTCTTCTCTACTGGTATCATATGCTTTTTGGTTCTGCTACCCCTCATTTGTACATCATGCCCACCCTACATCTCTGCATCAGAGTGAAGAACAGAAGTTCAGAAATCTCTAGAGCATTTAAGCTGCCAGAGGAACTAAAAACAGATTTTGGAGACTGGTTTACCCCTAGAGTCTGTATGTCACATAAGACTTTCAGTGGATCTGCTAAAATGCACCTTTGTGGAAGGAAAAGAGATGCTTTGGGAGCAATCAGGATCCCGAGTGAAAGCTCTTTCTGTTCAGGCCAGCTGCTTAGTCAGTTTTCAAGAAACACTGATGGGATAGTTTTAAGTTTTATGCACATTTGCCCAAGGCAGTTGATGGGTGCTTCCTTAAATAGATAAATGAATAGCAATAACAAATGATTAAGGGGCAAGATTAAGAGGTTGATTTTTGTGGAATCTCATGCCACTTGCATTTAGACATTCAGGTATATTTCCAGTGCTCCTGAAGCTGCCTGGGCAAAGGAAGTCATCAAAAACCAATAAGGGCAGATGATAGAATTAGGGCACACGCTGTGGGGTGGGAATGACAGCAGCTCTCACACAAAATATTTTTATAGTTCAGGCCTGGGACTGCCACTTTGATTAGCTAGTCTCTACTTCTTTATGCTTTAAATATTTCCTGTATAAGCTGATTTCCTTTCTAGATCTTGGATTCCCAGTAAAAAACAGAAAAACTACCCCTTCCTTTCTTCATTCTCTTCTTTTTTTATTTTATTAGTACTATTTTTAAATATGTAGCATCTTCAAGGCAGAAAGTTGTACATTTCTTAGTGAGCAGGAGATCTGGTCACCCCTAAATGGATCTTTCATGATGTTACAAAATGAATAGCACACCCAAATTGTCCACATCACAGTAAATGAACAGAAAATTTCCTATTGAACTCAAAAATCATGTCTTACTGAACACTCTCAACTGACGCCTGTAATTAAACCTGTGCAAGAATTACATATGCAGCTAAATTTTAAAGTATTTTTTCAAAACCAGAATCAGGATACTCCTTTGGTAAATTTCCTTTCACTTTTTTTTTAGGAAGTTTATTAAATAGTCAATTTTAATTTTGACAGATTTTATCAACTACAGTTAAAGATCTAGTCTTTTATGTTAAGAAGAAAGACAGAAGAGTTGTTTATAAAACAATATATGCCAAACATTTGTTTTTAGAGACTTACATTTGAGAAATCTGTCTTTCCTCTGTGTTTGTCTCAGAGGACAAATCATTTAAATGAAAGCAATTTTTGTTTTGTTTTTAGTTTGAGTTACTAAATCTCTGTCATCAGACACAAGCTGCCATTTGGGGGAATCTATGTCTGCTCTTGTAGTTGTCTTGTTGAAGTATATTGATGAAGGGGATCTTTATTTAAAAATAAAATAATAAAATAAAATAAAATAAAATAAATAAAATAAAATAAAATAAAATAAAATAAAATAAAATAAAATAAAAT
>JAWLRI010000122.1:567452-590388 GCA_034781795.1 Crypturellus tataupa
AATAAAATAAAATAAAATAAAATAAAATAAAATAAAATAAAATAAAATAAAATAAAATAAAATAAAAATCTTGCAAGAAAACCAGCATGCAACTAAATCAAAGAGGATACTCTTTCCTGCTTTTGGCAGCACTTGTCATAAGAAACTCTATGGGATCTCTGCCTCTGTACTCACTTGATACTTCTATATGTCTAGTTTGAAATGGGGTGGCAGGATAGGAAATTAAAGAAAGAAACCTGCAGTTTGGGGAATGCTGGATCCCGGGCTCCACAGTTAGTCTGTCACTTTGATAAAATGGGTCATCAGTGGCATCTTGCTAAAAGTTGTTGCCGTTTTTAGTGCTGCATGCCTTTCTCCAGAGAAAGAACAGACTGTGAGTTGTACTGCCACATGCCTGCTGTGCCACAGTGGCTGTGTAACTATTATGATATCATTTGTTTTGCACTACACCTTCAAGTGTTCAAAGAGTTTTCCCGTCTCAGCAAAAGGCAGGGTTGACAAAACGTGTTATAGCATGACTGACTGGGTCTTTCTTTGGGATTTTTCTTATTTTTGGTCTTCTTTTCCCTCATGTTATGAAACGGCACATGTGCTTCCTTTTGCATTGAGAATCATGTATGCGGATGAGAGACATGATACAGCAAGGATGAGAGAGAAAGGGATACCAAAAGGGAGGCAGTCATAATTCCCCTCAAGCCACGATTACATTATATCATTACTGTGATTTAAATCAGTCATAAGACCAGTTCATCAGTCTAGTAGAAATGAACATTGCCAGAGCAGGTCTATCCCTGCTAGTAAGATCCAGGTTTTCCTTCTTATCTGTGGGTTTTTGTCTTATCTCAGGAACACAGATATGCACCAAAGCATAGCATGTGACTCTAAGAAAGAGAGCCATCAAACATTCACCATCCTGGTGGACAAGCTTTGGTGCTTTTTGTCTTGTGATGATCAAGAACTGAGGTACACAAGGTACATGAAGGTGTCATGGTGAGAAGATGCATTTCTATCTCTTTTCTGCTTAAAGCAAATATATCCCTTGTGGGAATAAGCAAAGGGAGCAAGAACAAATAGAAAAAGAAATAGAAAATGAAGGGAACCAGAAAACTAGATCATTATGATAGAAATCTCCCCTGACTTCAATAAAAACATCTGGTATGCTGAATAGAATCAGAGAAAGAAATAATGATGAAGCAGAAATATTATCTCAAACCACCCCAGGAATTTATTTCTGGAATAAGAACTAGCCATAGCATCCTATAACAGCTGTAGAAACAATTTGTCACATAAGAAGAATAGCATAATAGGCTCTAACATGAATGGAAAATTTACCATTGACTGAAGAGGTGCTAATAAAGATAAGACAGGTAGTTAGTCTTTGATACACTCATTTTCACAATTTCAAGTAATGGGTGACAGTAAGTCACAGAAGCAGAGCTCAAGATGCCAGTTATATCATAGGAACACAATACAACTTGGTCAAGGATAGATTTACTGGCCTGGTTAATGCATCTGAGATTCACTGACCTGTGGCCTTTTAGCTCTTAATCCCAGCCCTGTGATTCTTTGAAATAGCGAATGTGGCTGTGCAGGACCTCTTGTTCAGACTTGTTTTACTAAGACAGTAAGATGAAAGTTACTGTGGTCAATATATTTAAAAGAAACTTACTTGTCTAAATACACTTACTGTATTGGAATCCAGTCTATATGTGGGTCAAATGCTTTGGTGCATGTGTAACAGTATATCCCAGAGCAGTTAGAGAAAACCCTTATTCTGTCTAGAGTATACTGAGTAACTTGAATGGTAACATTAATCTCATTTAGTGAAGACAATAATAGGAGATAACATTTTTTGGATAGTCATCATAATACATTATATCCAGGATATAGTATTCAATTCAGCAAGAGCACAGTTTTATTACTTGTTTCATGTCCCATTCCTACCATGATTAACTGCTTTGGAAAATATTCTGTGTCACCTCACTCATTGCTCAGAATTAACTCTTGGACCTTTCTTGTAGTGACAGCAGCTGAAGTCATAAACACAGTTAACTTTTGCTCTCACCATCTTCTGAACACTTGCAAAAGTGCATAAAATGTGCAGTGCATCAGGTCTGTGCAACACTCCATGAAGTCAGTGCAATTTGGAGAGACTACAGCCTATCCTAACTACATCTGCATTCCGCACAGGTGAGCCAAAACATGCCACAGAGGTTGAAGAGGCACAACCTTCTGAAGGCATTTATTCATCTGAAAACTGAACTGAGATAAATAGCTAAGATCCAACCACAAAGGGCTTTAACATTTAACGCTGAACACATTGAACTGAGTCCACACCAGCTGGTAACCAGCAGAGAGAGAAAAATAGCAGTTAAGCAGAAATCAAAATTAGTCCCACACAATTATGGACAGGAACTCTGCACTTCTTTTAAAAGTGGACTGACACATTTTCCTGATTTGATTCCATATGATAATTCTGCAAGTTGTTTTACCCACCAGTCTACTGATGACTTGGGTAGCTTAGATTACACACCTGAAGTGCATACTAAAAGGAGTTACGTTAAAATAAACGAGCCTATTCATTTTCACCTAGCTATGAGAGAGAAAGGTTTTAATAATTCACAGCAGGTAGCACCACCTATTTCAGTTCAAAATATTGCCAGGAAAAAATGGAATCTAATAGTTATCTGATGTCAGGAAGAGGTTAGAGAGAATATTATATCCACTATCAGTTTAGGACTTTCAAAGAAACCAGTGTCTATATTTCATTTACATTCAGAGCTGACTGGTAACCTATTCCCTTTTATTCCCCATATCATTCCTCCATACTTCTGAACCTGATGTCAAATATTCTTTCTAGGGTAAATGTCAGAGGAAAAGGGGAACTCTTCCTTAAAGGAGAATTCATTGCCTGCTCCTCCCTAATTCTGAAATGTCAGATGTTGTTATTTTTTGTTAAAATCAAAAGAAGAACTTAGTAGGGGAAGGCAATTAAAAATGTTACAAAGAATCAGTGAGTTGTTATATCATAGAGGGTTTGGATAGGTGTGTTTAAGGAAACACTTCATAGCTGCATATTGCCCTTGCAGAGGAAAGGCACTGGTCTCTGAAAAATGTTCTAATTTTACCATGGAATATAAGCAGGATCCATTGTTGCCCTGCAGCCCCGTAGAATGGTTTTGCATTTGGTAGTAACAAGTCATAAGCTTTGCACTGAGTTTTCAAGGCCTCAGGGGACTGGACTTTTCTAACCTGCCTGGAGCTTTCTTCTGCTTGGTTTAGAGGCAGCAGGCTACAGCACAATGATGTAGAGTAGAGCGTGATAGGAAAGCAAGAGACCTCAAGAAGTGGGAACATAGGATGTGACGCACAAAGGCATGAGATGATAGGACACGTGGGGCTTGTTACTAGAGACTTCTAGGAAAACTCTTCCATGGACAGCTACAGAAACAGAGCCCTAGAGCTGAGCACAGCTGGTTTTAGAAATAAAAGCATTAGCAATAACAGATATGAGATGGAACTGTAGATAATGAAGAATGAGAAAAGATGTACAAATGTATTAACAAACTCGAAAATGACCCCCCCTGAATCTGTGTGTTAAGGAAGAAGAAATCATTGACGTGAAGAGCAAGTTCTTCTCAGAATAGAACTTTGATACTGAAGACTTGCGATAACAGCTTGCTTGTCCCTTCCAAACTAGAATGAAAGCACCAACTTAGGAATTAGAAGAGCAGTGAAAGTGTGAGCATAGCACCAGGGGGAAGCAGAAAAAACTATAGTGTGTGCCTATAAGAATCTTTTTTTTTTTTTTTTTCATTTTTCACTTGGTAATAATTAGACCTCTACTACTAATGATTATATCATTAATATTTCAGTTGCAGTAACAATTGATACTTGGCTTTACAAAAACAAGATTTTGGGTGTAAGACCAAAACATGTATATACATTGAATTGCTTTTGTGTTTTCAACAAGAGTATGTCTAGGTGGTCAGGTGTGAATTAATACTTACGATGAAAGTGTGATGACCTTGTCAAACAAAGTCTTCTCTCTTAACTGGGGAAGAAAAAGAAAAATATTGCAAACACCTAATTCAACTAAAGCATCAGCAGTGCAAGCTTCCCTGTGCCATAACTCCAGCATGCCTCAATTCTGAGTGACAAGGACCGTCTCAAAAGTGAAAGATTATTTCAGTTTCCATGACCTATTCAGTATTTGGCTTGTCAGCAAGGGAGGCAACAAGTGTGCCAATTAGTGTGATATATCTGTATTAATTTCAGCATTAACTACAAAAATAACTAGTTTGGACATTCTGGAAAAGTACGATGACATCGATGTATAATAAAACTGAGCATTGGATTAATCTAAATGGATCTTAATGATGCATGTGAAAAAGTGTATAACTTTGTATATAAACATCTGGCTGATGACCGGTGAGGGATTGGATTGATCATTTGTATCACTGCCTACTACTAGATGGGGTCCAAACAGCCTATTTCATCATGAACCTATGCTACCAGCAGACACTCTCCAGTAGCTGTGTTTAGAGCTTTTTGTCCTTCTGGATGTAACTTGGTCTCTGCAGTTCTGCCACAATGATGGCACTGATGGTGACCACTGTGGATAATGTAATATTATTCACAAACTGTCATTCAATGAAAGATTTGCTCTTGGTTTGCCTGTTACCTCTTTGAGGAAAATCTTTCTATACGCCTAATGCATTTTTTATTTCCAGATTTCTTTTTAAATAATAAAACAGGTTTTTTGCCGGGAGAAGATGATTTCCATAATTTTAGCCAGAAGTGAAACTATGGACAAGGACAGGAATTAGTCCCACAAAGTACCTTTTTCAGTCTTACTCCATGATATTTTAAAATCACATTTGATCACATCTAAGGCTTTTTTATGTGTGTGGGTTTTCTTTTTTTTCTCCCTTTTCCTTGTTCTCATCTCATCAGACTAGTTTGATGTTATCCCTTCTTGTTCTCACAAGATTATTTTCTGTGTGCTAAACTCATTCCCACTGTATTCCCACTGTTGTTAATGGAAGCAGGTTTTGATCCATTGAATAGACTCATCTTTAAAATGTCCATTTTATAAGACATTTTTTTTTTCAGGCTGTGAACCCCTGAGGTACTAAGCCAAGGTCAGGAAGCTGTGCATAGTTATTTTGTGCTTTATAAAATGTTTAACATTTTTGCTGCATAAATCATTTTTAGCTTTACCTAATTTCAGAGCATAAAGGGCATGTCAAACTTTACTAAACCAAAGCCCCAGGAAACAGTCTATAACCATGATGGATTTTTATAATGATATAACCCTTAATGAATTATTGTAGTTTCTTAACAAGGTTTTAATAAGAAATTTCTTTTGCTAGCATGGTTATTAGTTCTCTCATCTGAATAGCCCTGGGCTTGTCTGCTATAGAACTCTACAACATAATATTTCTTTCTGTGTCAATCGTAGAATACTGCAAAATTCCCAGCCATGAATAAAACAAACTTACTTTTCTGGTCTTTGCTTTGTATTATTTATTCATTTATTTATTTAATTAGAGGGCAGGGCTTCTTTAAATCTGTAACTTTAAATAAAGATGTGCTTATTATGAGACAACTGTTAGTTATATATAGTGAAAGAATCACCACTTTCATTCAGGCAGTTTCCTGTATGTTAAGTTGTTTTGGAGGAACTGACTGCAGTACACAGTTTAACTACACAAACTAATGGGTGCTTGTCTGAGGGTTTGTGTACATTTCTATGTGTATATTACATTATTTTTCTTCCTTCAACATGTTTTTATGTGTCTTAAAAATGATTTGAATACTCTGATAGCCATAACTCATTTATTAGTGGCAGTATGTATACTTGTGTGTGTGCACATGTTGGGGAAGGAGGGCACATTTATTTATTTATGTATCCATTTGCACTATAGATAATATTTTTAAGGTATGGAATTAAAATTCTAAAATTGCAAAGTCAAGTGTTAAAATGTTAAAAAGTGTCTGTTCTATCTTCATTCAGCCCCTCTGTTTATACATTTTGTTACAGTTATTAATTACTTGCTTAATTATTCAGGAAAGACTAAACTAAAGTTAACTACAAAGAGCTGTAAAAACCACTTATGATACTCATTAACTCCATGATATATCAGAGGATGGAATTTCATGTCAACAAGTACAAAGTAATAAGAAAGGTTAAAAGGGAAGTAAATATTCCTATTCAGTAATGTTCTCTAAATTTGTGACTCCAGTCCAAGAAAGAGATTTTGGAGTCATTGGATATTTCTCAGAGGACATCAAATCAATACTCTGCAGTGATCACAAGGACAAGGAAAATGTAGGCAATTATTGAGGAAGGATTGGAGAAGAAAATGTGAAATACTATATAATCAGAAAAATCCATAGAGATTCACCTTATGACTGTGCTTACATTTTGAATATGATATACAAATCTAATCCCTCATCTGAAGAAAGGATATGTGAGAACTAGAAAATGTACAGAGGATGGTAACAAGAATAATCAGAGAATAGAGAATTGCTTATATCCAAGGACAAATTAAATGGACTATGAATCCTTGAAAAAAAGGTAAAATAAAAGAATGACTAAGAAGACTATATTAAATGTCTATAAAGTTAAAATTATCCTGGAAAAAAAAAAAAAGTGAATATGAAACAAATATTCTCTATTTCTTATGCCAGCATTCAGAATTACATGGAATTAATTAAAATATTAGATAACAGATTTAAGAGTGACAGAAAGAAGTATTTTTTCATACATCCCATAACTACATTGCAGACCTCATTACCAGAGAGCACAATATAGGCCATATGCAAAAAGGGGTTAAAAAAAGTGATTACACAAATTAGAGAAAGACAACTCTGTCAAGAGCTATTAAATATGATGAAGTGATTCCCAACTCAGAAAATTCTTAAACCATATATAGTTTATATGCCAGAAGCTGGGATGACATAACAAAGTGGATTATTCTAACTTAACTTTTTTTTTCTATTTTTTTATTTTTATTATTTTTTCCCTTACTGGCCACTTCAAAGAAAGGATACTGGATTAGACAGACTTTGCCCTTTCATCTTAGAAATATTCTTATCTTCATATATTCCTTTTTCAGATTAAAATCTTCAGAGAATGCATTATAATTGCCTCTGCGCCTTGAAACTTTAATCATAAAGTAGTACTAGGCAGTGTTGACACGAGAAAGAAAAGATATGTTTGTACAAAGCATCTTAAAGCATATCTGCTTAAAGCCTGAAAAAGCATCTTGTGATCATAGACTTTTTTTTTTAAAGTGTTTAACTTAGCCAAATTTGAGGGAATTTTAATTTAGAGGCAAATGGAAAATCAATAGTCATCTCTACGCTGCATTCTGAGCGTGGGCCCGAGGCCTCAGATGAGTCAAATCTTTCTCTTTTTTTTGGCTCACATATCAAGAATTACAGCCTGTATTTGAAACTAGGCTTGTGGCTGCCTTTAGGAAATGTCAAAATAGAAAACTCAGGTTTCTTAGTACAGTGTCCAGTCTCTGTCCACCCCCAGCGAGGGCAGTTGTTCTTCCTTATGCCCTAGCTTTTCCTGTAAGGTGATGTGTCTATGGATTTTTCCTGTAACTGCTTCTTTAGTACTATATCTGAGTAGAGCTGAGTACAGATGCAGGCTGGGATCACTCCTATTCTACTTCCTTCTCTGCCACTCTGTGAATACATAAGGATCTATATAAACTGACCTCCAAATTAATGCCTCAAGGGTATTTATTTTTCCTGCATAATCAACTAGCATCTTTTCCCCTACATTTGTTCTCAGAAATGACACTGTTTTAGCTGTTTAACTGTTTTAGTAGCATTATTTCAAAGAAGTTTTACTTGAGCCAAATATCAGAAACTGGAAATGTTTAAAATAACGATTGCCAAAACTGAAAAAACACAGGGTTTTTGGGAAATGGAGGAAGGAATAATGAATAGAGGTTCTCAATTATCAGTTCTGTATGTAATTTGTTCTGGAAATTGACAAGATTTTCCAAAAGTTTAACTGAATAGGGCAGCAGTGTGAGGTGAATATTATAGCATTAATTGTGAAATGGTTAAAAGGAACACTAAGATATTACCAATAATGACTAAATTAACAGTTAGAAACAAAGTCTTTTTGAATCCTTATTGTGATAATTTAATCACTGATAATAATTCACAGGAAGATCCTTGAAGGCAGCAGGTCTTTCCAAGGTCCTGCACTGAGCCTGACTCAGCCTTTGTGTGTGAACCAGGGTTCCAGGTTCTTCACTGAATGCAAAATGAGATTTCATCACCTAAGAAACATTTTCAGTAATAACTTGACTGAGAAGGGACCAGAGGATGAAAGGAAGGAAACCAAGCTAGAAATATGTAATAACTTGCAGGTACCAAAGCAAAGGACTGAGGTAGGAATTTTTACTCTTAAATCTTCCCATCATCACATGCCTCAATTTGGTTTCCTATCCACAGACAAAAAAGACTAGTCTGCCTGCTAAAATTTTGGACAACTTATACACCAACATGTCAAACTTCTTACTCTGAGTGAGTTCTTGAATATAAACCTTTCATTTTTTAAATTTGTGCTCTAAATATTATAGATCCCTGGTTTGGGCAATCCTTGTGATTCAATTTGTTCTTTAATATTTATTGAGACAGAAAGAAGGCAAATGGCACATAACAGAATAACAGATCTTGCTTAAATTTTTACGACTTTTTTTTTATCACCTGCTATTCATTTGAAATTCATGGCTGTTGCTGCCATACAGTAGTGTCATAGTCTCCTTTTCTTTATATAACAAGTATCTAAAACTTAACATATCCTTTTTACCAATCTGCAAAGAGAAATCAACCAGGGCACCCAGGTCTTGAGTCACTCTGAGCATTTCAAATAGCAAATAGGACCATTCTTGGTGTGAGTCTTCGTGTGGGTTGTGAATTAAAGCTTAAATGAAGGAGATGGAAAGGAATGTTTGACTCGCACCTTTCAGGGTGGGGAACCTGCCATCTCCACTAGCTTCCTGGTAATGTATGCTATGCTGGTTTGGACATATGTAGAGTATGTTTAATGCATAAAGTTTCACTATCAAAATGACATTCAGAAAAGGTTAAGATATAAAAATCTTATATCAGTTTGGGCTTAGGGTAGTATGAGAAGGCTATTAGTTGTAGTGCAACACCAGCCTATGCTTTATGTATCATGGTGTTATGGATACCCTTGGCAGATTCAATACGCCAGTTTTACCAGCTTCTGTAGTGCTTCAGCTGAAATACAGTGATGGTATGTTTATAAACTTATATA
The DNA here is from genome assembly GCA_034781795.1 of Crypturellus tataupa. Taxonomy (NCBI): domain Eukaryota; kingdom Metazoa; phylum Chordata; class Aves; order Tinamiformes; family Tinamidae; genus Crypturellus; species Crypturellus tataupa. The sequence continues at coordinate 576,769 of JAWLRI010000122.1, forward strand.
CAGATATGATTCATAAAACCCAAGGTTAAGGGACATTTTTTAAGAGTGTTTTCTGGTGAACTTAGGTACTTGAGTATCTTTGAAAATGTGGAAAGAAATTTTGTCAGACTTTTGTGAAAACAAGATCATGATTATATTTGTGATAACTCCACCTGAGCTAGATGTTTTGAGCTTCCTTTATGGTTTAGAAAAAGAAGCAGGGACTGATAGGGCACAATTCATACAACTAGGTGAGATGAAGACTCACATCCAGAAGGTATGATATTAATTTAAAACAATTTATTTTACTTCCAGTTTCTGACTGGGGTAGAAAGCCATAGTCTGATGATCAGGTAACTGTATCTAAATGAATTTGAAATACAAGTATGCTAAAATATTTTAGATGCTGACACAAGGTTCAGTTTCTGCTATGGGCAGGCCTCCATGTTGGTTCTTTGATGCTTCAGTAATCTCAATAGGATGAATATGCATTTGCATAATCAACTGTTTGCAACAACCAGGGCTAAGCAAATAGATGATATTTTACTTCAACAGCCCATTCTTGCAAGATATTCAATCAGAAAAGTGATTCCAATCTTTCAATAATAATGTCTATTCAACTACAAACTTTTCAGAAGGTGAACTTTAAGGAGTAAATGCAAATTATTAAAATGGAGCACTATAAGGAATTACTAACAGACAAAAACACACAAAGATCAAGTACATGTCACCAACATGAGGCTTTGTTTTATACTTTAGGCTTTTTTTTTCTTCCTGATTTTGATTAAATTTATGTGAGAAATTTGCATAAGTCAGGAGAGATCTTTATTATATGATTCACCGTAACTCATTAGGGCCTTTGTTTCCATATATACAAATGAACTCTATTGATGTAAAACACAAGTAATTGCACTTGATTGACCCTGAAATTTTACATTCTTGTCAAAAAAAAAAAACGGAGCATCTTGAAAGCCATATGCCAACAGATGTAAAGGAGATGGATTCCAATATAACTATGGTGATTATTACCGGTCAGCACTGTGAGCAACAATTTTTAAAAGCATGCAAGCAGAAAAGGTGAGGAGACAAGATTAAAAGGCAGAAATATTGATCTCATCCTGAAGCTCTGTATTTCAACACATCATTCACTTTCAGCTGTCTCCAAGGCAGCTGTGCCATAACACCTTGAACTTTTTGTTAGAGCTGTTTCTCTCTGTGCAGCATTTTTTGCAAAGGGTGATGGTGAAGAGACCCAACATTCTTTGAGACAGAACAGAACCATGGCACCTTGTCAAAATATAGTAACATAGTGTCTTGGTTAAACAAGTCAGGCTTTGTTGTACACAGACATATTTTAAATATACCCAATTTCTTTTATAATTGATTTTCTTTTTTTTTTTAACCATATATAAAAATATATGATGTGTATGTGCATATATATGTGTGTGTATTTCACATGAATAATAAGAATTTCAAACAATAAAAGCTGAGCAAGAAAGAAAGCCAAAATAAGATTTATCAGTTAAAATACATCGTAGCAATACATAATTAATAAGCACATTAACCAAGCTGCTGTACTCCAGTTTGGATTAACTACTTGGAGGAGGATGGAGCACATGACTTCCTTTTCTGAGAATAACCTATGAATAAAGTGTTTGAGACTTGACCTGGATGTCTTGCATTTTGTAGGTACCAACCAGCCCAGTTGAGTTAAAGGGATATCTCCCTCTGGCTGGGTCAGTAAGAGCTGTCATAAGCATTTCTCAGTCAGCAGGAGTCATTTCTGAGTCAGTAGGAGCTGTCACAAGCCATTCTGACATACCATATATCACAGTAGAAGTGAGAGTGAACTGTCTGACCTCTGTTGCTACTGCATGCAGATAATCAGGTCACTCCACCCATCTGGTAACTCAGACTGAGCTCAGCTTAGTCATTCAACCCCTGATGATACTGGCCTGATTATCTTTTCAGCTGCAACAGCCACACACCTGTGAAACTTCATCCAAACCAATGGGTTTATGCTCGTGTGAAATTACTGCAGACTACAGAACATGGCCCTTTATCTTCCACCATTTTAGCCCCAAAGCACTCAAAGAAAGAGTGAGAAGAGCTTATGAAAAGACTTCTGACTAACTGTAGATTCTATGAGCAGAACATCACACTCTTTCAAGAATCCAGTCCTGACAGTGCCCTGAGTTTGGCAAGCAGGGTCTTTTAACAGAGGATCCTTTACAAAAGCCCTTTATGCTGTGGGAAGGGCATGTGTTGCTGAACAGAATACTCAGTGGATGTTTTACATTCTAAGGTAAGTGATGGGCAGTGCTGAAGAAATATATATATATTATATACCTTACACCTTGCAACTGTGAACTCTTTCCTGAAGGAAGTAACTAAGCTTTTTCTTTCAAAAATAGAGCAGAGATCAGTACCTTTAAAGTAACTATTCATGCACCTTGCTTTATACTGCAGTTCATGGTATACTATATTTGAATGAGCATTCACACAGGTTATAAGAGAATGTTGCCCTAAATTTCTATTTTGATTCAGAGGAATTGAACCTACACATCCTATCTTTCAGAAATGTTTCTACTTTATAGTACCATCTGAGAACATCATGAATGTGAAGGAAAGCTCTTTACTGTCTCTATAAAAGCTGTTTCTCTATGCCGAATACAGTTAAGATTAGATAGACAGACAGACACAACCTTCATTCATGGGACATCCTGAGTGGGACTCATAACTTGAATCAGGCTTTTAGAATGTGATACTTGCCTCAGAAGTGAAAGGCTGAGGGAGAGGAATCCTATATCTTTTATCCAGCAGCAGGTGTCTTGAGTAAAATCTGCACGTCCCCACAGTGGAAAAGGAAGCTACGGAACATTTGCGATAGGTCTATCTCAACCTCTACTGTTGAAGTAGTTCCACTTTACATATAGTGAATGTACAATAATTGGTCCCTGAAATAGCATCTCTTGTGTGTGTCATTCTGTAACCTAGCGACAAGCCACACTGCCTTAAGATGAAGAAGGAACTATCTCCCTTTATACATCTTTATCAATAAATAAATTTTGTTCAAGCTTTTTTGGAAATTAAATGTGAAACTTACTCTTCTCAGTGCAGTGAAAAGTTCAGATCTGGAAAGGCAAAATAAAAATTGATCTCTGATTTTCTACATTCAGTGTCACTCTTTTTACTGATATTGTTATTGTCTAAAAAGAAAAAGAATAGGAAGATTTTAGGAGCTCTCTTTTCTGTAGATCTTTTTTATATCATATTTGTATATGACTGAAGACTATGGTGCATCCTCAAGGAAATACCATTTGGCAGATAAGGAAAGAACAGAAAAGAACAAAGGTGTGGTTTTTTTTTTTTTTTTTTTTTTTTTTTTTTCAAGTAAGAGGCTGGATTTGATGACATATAGCCTCTGTTATTGCTGCAGAGAATGAGATCAGTGCTATTTCTAAATGATAGAGGAGCTCACTGCTATGTTTGGAGGCATAGCCAGAATGAGGAGGTCAGGATGTTGAGATGGGATCTTGAATGGAATTAATATACAGCTTCTGTATACATAATCTCCCTTCTTCTAATATTTGATAATACAGTGGCTTACATTTTCTTGTTTTACTTGATTGTAATGGGTACACATTCCAAGAAGTTTTGCCACAGTCTGCTGTAAAAGTCTCACTGCTCCAAACCTAGTATTTTATCTCACAATCCCATTTTATACCCGTGTTTCCTTCATATTCAATTTTCCCCATTTTATATGTTTCCACTTTACATATTCTTTTCCAATATTAATAACCCTCTGGACTGTGTTTTTGATGTGGAGTCCCACTCTTTTTCTACCTTTTTCTCTTCCTTCCTTTCCAAGAAGATCTCATGTGTTCCTCATTTCTTCACAATCCATTGATTGTGATTTCAAATAAAAAATTAGTCAATGTATATGATTTTATTGGTAAACAAACTCAGTCCTTTAGAGTGTTATGAAAATCTATTGTTTAATAGCTAAGCAGTCCCTGTTATTTTGAAACAGACATATTCTGATGACATATTCCTTGTTTTACCAAATGGCAGATAAAAGGAGAACTTTGACATGATTGATCATAGGACTTCCATTTCCTCAGCAGCAATGACATCATATGTGTCATCCCTATTGAGGGGAGGGGAGAGAAAAAAAAAAAAAAAAAAAAAAAAAAAAAAAAGCGGAGGGGGGCAAACGAAAGAGAGAGATTGAGTGAGAGAGACAAAGCAAACCTAGAGAAGAACAAATCATATGAACAACACAAAAAAATCTCGTTGTCCTCTTCCTTCTTCCATAACCTTTAAGCAGATTTATTTTATTCAGCCATGCCTTCTTCCATTTTTTTTCTATTAATTACACAACACATACCATATAGCCAGGAAGTGTGTGTTCAAGGACCACTGAACACTAAATTTTCTGAGTGCATCACAATTAAAGAAACATTTGTGCTAAATGACTTTGCCTTGAATCTTTGTGAAAATCTGATGTGTACAGCAGCTTTATACATATCTTGATCCTTGCATGTGTTGAAATAGTAACGAATGTTTTTTTTCTTCTAGTTCAGTCATTGTGACTACATGCAAACAACAAGAACTTCCCTTCTGTTTTTATTTCTTATATGCAAGTTATATCTTTAGAAAATTTTAAAAGGTCACATAGTTGGTTTATCATAGACCAAAATCTCCAAATTTGGCATTAGGCTTCCTAGAATCATAGAAATAAAGGGATTCATAGTCAAACTCTGAAGATGTGGTGCTTATTTTCTATGAAATACAGGACTCTTACTACCAACATTTCCAGGAAAAGGAGATGCAAGAAATGTTGCAGAGGGCAAAATAGTGAAGTGCAAAACATGTAATCCAGACTGCAATAGTCCCCTTCACTTCTATACTCTGTAACTTCATAATATTTATATTACAAATTGAGAAAAGTAGGATTACAGCATTAAAACTGGGTTATGTGGCCAGTATCTCAATCTTCTATAAACAACTTATTGATTATATAAAACTGAGAAGTAAATAAAGAGTCATAGTATTGAAGGTTGTTCTAGAAGGAAAATAAATGGATGAGAGTTAATCATATAATGCATGAAGATTTGGAAGAAAAGTTCACAGTAGAAGATGAAAGGAACAAAGAAAAAATACAAATTTTCATACATTTTAAAGATTTATCAACTTTAATGGTATTAAAAACATATTTTACTGCTTTCTGCTTTCCTTTGCTCACTAAAATTTGTCCTTAGAGGATGCTGAGTTATATATATAAAAAAAAAAATGTTTCTAAGCATAATCACATATTCAGAAAATTATTGTTTTAGGTTGATCATACTAAACCATACCTGCAAAGTCCCCCTGATGATTGGCATGTAGAAGTTTAATATGATGTACCCTGAATTCTAGCAATGTTGATATAAGCAAAAGCACTTGGGTATGATAAACAAATACAGTGTTATAAATTGTATTTCAGGACACTATCATTTCAAATGCACCAGAGTTCCTCAGCACTTTCTTCAGCTAGCACACTCATGTCAATCATCCATCTTTTGGTACATCAGGGTTTTCATTAGTTCTATAACTGCCTGACCTTGTGCCAGACTTGAGCAGACAGGTAGTTCATAACCCTTTACTGTCAGAATTAGCATTCATGATACTACTTAAACTGCAGAGCAAATTTAGAGTTCATTATTAAATGAGGCATATGTTACTACACTTATAACTGATTCAGTCTAGTTATTTTTAGTTTGACCTTTTCTGTATTCATCAAATCAGCTTTGAAATAGACATTGAGGTACCCTTTACTGTTTGTTATAAAAATTCTTAGAGGTTTTTTTTTTTGTTTTTTTGTTTTTTTTTTTTAGTGGAGTTTTCTGGCAAATTCTTATATTACAGTAGCTGCATGATATAGAGAGCTCTTTGCTCTTAGCTTAAGTAAAAACAAGATAGGCTCAAATCATGTGGATGTTAAGGATCATATTCTTTAGCTATATCATCCCTCCTTTCCTTGCTAGTATCTCCAGAACTGAAAGTCTAGCACTATTAATTCAAAATACAAAAGAAACTTCCACTAAGCATTGGCAAAAAATGTGTGAAGATAAGAGCATAGAGACTATTGGACCACATTCAGTCCAAGCGTATCTCCACAGGTTAAATTTGCCCATTAGCATTTTTATTTTCTGGCTATCTCATTATTCTCCTTCTAAGGTAAGGCACTGAGAACAGATACACTGAAAATTCAAGCCTACCAGAACATAACAGGCTTAAGAACTGTTTCCTGGCATTCACTGACTTAGCTTTCTAAATTCTAACACGGAAAAGGACAGCCAGCTGAAAATATGTTGAAACTGTATGAATTTATTAGAGCACCACAAAGGCTTCATCCTTAAAATCTCCTCCTGGCTTAAAAAAAAATACATTAATCGCAGAAGATCCTCACTGATCTGTTTTCATCAGTGCAAAAGGACATATGTTCAGATGATGTGCTTGTATAATTAATTATGAAAATATTATATCAATATAGCATAGTATCAGCAAATGTATTCAGAACTGACCTATCTACTTGTATAGAATTAGAAAAGAAATCCTGATTTAGCAACATGTTAAATACATAGCTAACTTTAAACTTCACCAACAGCCCTAGTAAAGGCTTGTGATTGGTAACATGTAGAGAGACTTGCAAATACTTTGGAACTTCCTGAAATAGGGTCAAAACCTTTATTCCACATATGCTTTCTTTTGGCCTTTTTTTTTTTTTTTTTAATAACAGTCTCATAAGTGCAAATAGTGTTTGTATATGCTGCAGAACTTTCAGAGTTGATTATTAAGTCCAAATCCCGCTGAAATCAATGAAAGCTGATGAATGGCTTTTAAAACCCTAACATGCACTCTCTTTACCCTTTTGGGCCATTAAGAGGTGGAAACTGTTACAATTTGTGGAGATTAGGGAGTTCAAAAAATGTATCCCATATCCCATTTTTGTTAGCTATAGGGCTCACTTATTGTCACATAATAATTTTATACCCTATGAGCTGAGTTTTGTTATATAACTTCATATAAAAATGCATTGTTGAATTAACTCTTTTGAGGCTTACAGAAAACATCACAACAGGTTGAGAACGGTAGTACTGAAGCATCTCATTTATACTTCAATTTAATGCATAAGATAGCTAAGTAGATCATTCTTTTTAAAAAAAAAAAATCTTTTAATATGTGTGCTTGCCATATTCTATTTCCTTCATGACACAGATACAGACTTCGCTTCATATCCAGCATGATGAGTTTAGGCACCCAATTAAGAGAGACTGACTCACCTTCTGGAAGATTTCAGGATCGCTTGTTTTGAGGCAATTTAGAAGGAAGAGTGTAGAACGAGAGTAAGTAGGACCTACTTTAGGATAGCTAGTTTGTCTCCCACCACTTCACTGCTAAACGTAGACACGTCGTTACCTCAGGTAGGTGTGCAGCAGAGCCACACTGCACCTGGCAAATAGCTTTCTAAAAGATATACTGTGGCATAAGCACACTAACCACACAAGTTTCTTTTTCATAGAGCCAAACTTGAGCATAGATATAATCATTCGCTCTCGTGAATCAATTTGCATGACATAATATAAACCTGGTAAGCAATTACCACTATTTTGTTTACCTTGGAGTACATTTCAGTTGGTTGCTTTGTCCCCTCTCCCACTTTAATTTTGTCTGTTTTCAACTACACAATAAAAACATACCTCTACCATGCTACAAAGAGTGAAATAGGCTGAATCTGCAAAAAAAAAAGATACTTATTTTACTGACTTCTTTAACTTTGCATACTTGTTGCATTGCAGATCCTGAAAAGGCAATTTTTAACCCTTTTACATATGACAGATTAAATGTTGTAGAAAAAAAAAAGTAAGTGCATAAGTAATGCACAACATTCAGCAAAAAATGCATCAGAATTTTTTTTTGACAAGGTTGGTACATGCATTATTAACAGTGCTACTTTTCACCCTTCTAGATTGTTTCAATTTAATAGCGTATATTAAGCTCGGTAACAATTCCAAGACATGTAAGACTTATTATTAGCTGATCACTGCTTATGTAGCTTTGCATACTTTTTGCTTTAATTACTGCAGAAAAAAAAAGAAAAAAGAGCAGATTTATACAAAACCCAAAGCTTCTGAAAATCAAAGACAGAAACTTGTTTGTAACTTAGGTACCTAGGATACTTTGCTCAAACTTAAGAAAACAAGTCCGCCACCAATACAGAGAGGCACAGACCTCCAGAGGGCACACTAAAGTGCTTCCTATCAGTAATTCCAGAAAGAACCAAAAGGAAGTCCCCTAACCAAAGTCAATTCCCTAAACATCACCACAGATGCTTGCATTTTCTACCTAGTTCATTTTCTACCTACTTCTTTGCATGGTATCTACATACAGTTTAGGCAGCTAGATTCTTAAATGTACTTAGAGCATAGTTTTAGGGAGACAAGCTCAAAGCAGGCACACAGAACCTAACTTTAGGTGTATTGGGACCACCACATGCTAAGGAAAACCTAAGAAAATCCATAAAATACATAGGCAAAACCCAGAAGTATTTTGGATTTTCATATGACACTTACAAACAGACAGAGAATAGACAAAAAAAAATCTCAAAATAGTCAAAATAGCAGAAAAATATTTTTGTAGAATATATTAACATAATATTTGAGTTTTTTTTTCTGCTCTTTTATTATGGAGGAAAATATTTTCCTGATTTTTTAAATAAAAGTAATAATGCAAGCTTTTAGGGAAAAAAGCAAGGTAGATATGAATCCTGTGGTACAGAGAGTAAAAGCAACATATTGACAAGTTCAGCTGTGTGATATTCAATGGGGAATCTTCCCTCACAGAAATACAAAACACCAGCACTCACACTAAGATATTAGATGAGATAATATATCTGGTGATCCAGTACTGAATCTGAGCACTTATTGCTCTAATGTGTCTCTCTAAATTTACCCTTGTACTACTAAAAATGGTCAAAAAAAAGTGTGCATTCTTCCTTTTAGGGGCCAGGAGAAAATTATAATCCCTTGAACTGAAGGGTCCTGTATCCTACCTAGCTATTTTCTGACTGCTTCCCTCATTTCTTCTTTGAAAATTGTCAAGCAGCACTGCATATTCCTAATTTTTCATGATGCTAATACTTTTTTTCATTTTTTCATTTTTTTTTAATTTTGTGGAAAATTCATTTTTTACAGTAGAAGTGTTTCCTTAGAAAATCCTTTTTCTCTCCTCTCCTTTTCCCTTCCTCTCTCTCTCCTTCTCTCTCTCCTGTTCTCTCTCTCTTTCACTCACTCTCTCTCTCTTTCTTCCTTCCTTTCTTTCCTTTCTCTGGAAAGAAGATTCAGATTCCTATCTGCTTTGTGCAGTTCAGTTTCCTATTTGTTTTGCCCAACACAGAACATTTTCTTTTACAGCACTGAAGAGAAACGGTCTCATTCCTGTTCTTCCCCAGGGCTGCTCCAGGGCCTCTGGGGGACTATCTGTCCTGCATCAGACCTTCCACCTCCTCTGCGAGCTGGTTGCTCTGGCTGAACCAGCACCATCAACCACATGGGAAAGTGTGACTTGCAAAAGAGAAGCAAGGAAAATGAGTTACAGATCTTAAGGGGAATATTAGTTGTATAGCATACGGGGCAAAGATAATGCAAGAACCAGTTCAGAATGAAACTTTTTGATATTTCTAAATAATGTTTGATGCTTACTACTCCATATGTACATGTATATGTGTGTCTGTGCAATATATATTTATCTCTCTCTTTATAAGGAGCCTCTCTTTTCTGAGTTTGTTGCTGCAGAGGAGGAGGAACAGCAGCTCTAGGGTCCCTTCGGGAGCCACGTCCACACAAGTCCCTGTGGGTTGAGCTGAGGACAGAATAGCCTGCAGAAATCAAGCCTTTAGCTCAAACCATGCTGACTTTGCTGACAGATTCTTTAAAATTGGATTGAAGCCAGACTTCAAAGAGGAAACTGAGTTCAAAAATAAAACACTTTTTTTTTTTCATTCAGAGAGTAGTTTAAAAGTTTACGTGATCTGAAGCAGTGAGGCTTTTTATGACACCGGTTTTACTTTGAAGTCCAGATCCTAGACAAGGCACATCGATTTCAAAGCATCTATTGGCACAAGCTGAGCCAATTTCAAGCTCAAAATACCAGGATGTAGGTGCATCAACTGCTACAAACTCCTACATGTATTTTTTTGTTGTTTATTTTTATTGTCATTAGAGAGAAACCTGTGATTTTGAAGGCTCAGAAGTATTAGCATCAGATGTATTAAAGTTACCAGATAACTTTAAGACAGAAAGTGAGAACAAAGTTATGCTTGCTGTTTCTGAACATGATGGTTGTTCTTTAACTGTGAATATATTTATTCGTGGTGATAACTAAATATTGCTGTAGAAGATTTGGAAACATATTTATATTTATTTGTGCAGGATTTTTGTTTCAACAGTCTGAAAGGATTCAAGAGAGATTTCATTCTCTGCTAGCAAATCCTTATGATGTAAAACTGAGAAAATGAAGTAAAGCAGGGCAGTGACAGTAAATCATGATTCAGTAAGATCAATGAAAAGCCACCACTGGACACTTTCTTATGCATTTTTTCTGCATATGTCAGTATATGCAGAAAATAGTGTAGAATTTAAATTCAGGAGAGACTCAGCGTGTATCTTTATTTCCTCGGTATGTAGGTATGTTTTTGTATATACATATGTACATTTAGTATCTACACAAAGAGAAAGCACAATCCTGATCTTAAATAATTTTCAATAAGTAAGTGAAATAGTTATGAGAGAATGAGAGATAATATAAGATAAAGGATATGCAATGGAGATACTTACATCTTAAGGCAAGGGGAATACTCATCAAATTAACGCTTGTATGAATACCAGAAAATTGGCAAGATATCCATCAGTAATTGGAGCAGCCAACTGAATAATAGGGGGCGATTACAAAAGATGGAAGAGAAGGCAAAGATGTTTAGCTACTCTTGCATGTTAATAATTTTCATCAGCTAAAAGGAATAGGAAAATATATATTAGTTTTACAAAGTTACCTGAAAAAAAAAAAAAAGTATATAAAAAAGGAAAAAAAATGTCATACATATATTCTTCTGGAGATGCACTAAGATTCTACTATTGATTCCCAGGTGTCTTCTGGCTACTATAGTGCTCTTTTAATACGATTAAGAGAGAAATACTTCTGGCTACTGTGTCATTATCTGAAACTTTAACCTTGCTTCAGCTTAGGAAACCAAAGTTATTAATAAAACTAGAGTCCAGATATTCTATTTTTCTATTTATCCTGTAGGCAATGAGACCTGATGGTATTTTGGTTTAATTTTGGGAAGTGATAAGAACACTGTAGAATATGCAGTAACAGAATTTAATTTCAGATCAAGTAAATTAGTCTGTTTAATCTAAATGAAAGAGTAAACAGATCAGGGTAGGGATATCAAAGTTCCATGATTTAAATAGAGGAAACAGTCACTGGCCTGAGGAGAGGGAAAAGTTAACAGCACTTTAAAGTTCAAGAATATCCACTTGAAGGAAGCCTGAAACTATGTGAACTTTAGAGAAAGTCTTTAGGTTAACCACAAAGAGTAACACATGCAGAAGAGGATACTAGTAATAAGTAAATATTATATGGTAAATATGGAGAAGGATTGACTAGAAAAGAAAACTATCTCACAGTTGTGAACAATTGCAAAGACAAATTGGCAATTGTAAAAAAAAAATCAATGCTTATTTGTACTTTTTAAATAAAATTTAAAACAGATAACATATTTTTAGTTAAACAAGCAATAATAAGATAAAATAGAAATAAAGGCTGAATAAAAATAAAGTATAATTGCCTACTCTAAATTTGATGGATAGGTATGACATGGTAAAGTAGAAGAGATAACTGCTACTCCCTTCTGTGATGAAACGCTAATATAGAAGCAGCACTGTCTACTATCCTGACCAAACTGTCTTCATCATAGAACATTTAAAGAATACTTTTTATTAATGAATATTGTAGGAGAATATCTAGATTATATGTAGGTTAGTAGGAATCTCTGGAACCTCCTGGTCGACACCCTCACCTATTCTCAAAATTAGATCAATTTTTTTTTCAAGGTTTTGTTCTACCACATTTCTAATATCCCCAAGGTTGGAAATACCACATCCTCTCTGGGCAATCTGTTCCAGAATTTGAGCATCCTCATGGGGAAAGAGTTTTTGTCTATATCTAATCAAAATTTCTCATGCTGCAACTTTTTTCTTTTACCTGCCATGCTTCTACTCTATACCTCTGAGAGGAGTCTGGTTCCATCTTCTTTACTCTGCTGTTGCATAGTTATAGACAGTACTAAGATCATCTCGCAGCTCCATCTTGTCCCTCTGATTGTCCCTCTTGTTCTGGTATACAAATATCTTTTGTTCCAGGGAAACCTCAAATGGGCAGTTCACAAGAGCTGAAATAGAGGGGAATGATTTAACTTTCTCAGCTTGCTCTCTGTAGACTTGCTCATACAGACCAACACATCTTTGGTCATCTTTTCCACAAGGGTACAAAGACAAATGGTACATAAATAAGACTCCAAGAATAATTCTGATCTTCAAGCCTATTAAAAAAAAAAAGTAATTGTAATGAAGTTTCCATATAAAGTAACACTATTCTGGATTTTTCTTCTTCTTTTCCATGAGCTTACCAAAGACTATTCCTTCTAAGATTTCTTTCTACATATACATTTCCTTTAAATAGAGTTTTCTCAATTGTGCCACACTTTTCAAAGGTAGCTAATTAGTTTATCATGTTTAACATCTATCTACTCTCTCTCCACCAGGTCTTTCACAGATCTGTGTAATGATTACATAGAATGCAAAAGATTAGTGTGCTATGACAGTAATAATAATTTATCACAGAATCACAGACAAATTGAGACTGGAAGGGACCTTTGGAGATGATCTATTCCAAACTCCTTGCACAGGCACACTGCCCAGGATCACATCCAGGCAGATTTGTAATATCTCTGGAGAAGACACTCTATAGCCTCTCTGGGCAACCTGCTTCCATGCTCTTCGCCCTCACAGTCAAGAAGTTTTTGATCATGATCAGATGAAGCTTCTTTGGTTTCATTTTGTGTGCATGGCCTCTTGTCCTGTCTCTGGATACCGCTGAAAAGACACTGGCTTCATTCTCTTGACACTCTCCCTTAAGGCATTTATACACATTGATAAGATCCTTTCAGTTTTCTATACATCGGGCTAAACAACCCCAGCTCTCTCAGCCTCTTCCCATAGGGAAGATGTACTGAATCAAACTTATCAAAGTAAACTAAGAAGTTATCTGTGTCTCAGTGCTATTAGATCTATAAAACTCGAAGAGGTAGGAAAGATTACTGGTTTTATTGTGTCCAACTTCTGGTCAGGAGCATTCAGCACAGAACTCTCTTTTCATTATGTGACCTAAAGCTCTGTGTTGTACTAGAATGCCGAAACTGTAACTTGCTGGCATTACTTTAGATTTTACTGAAGCATAAAGGATATCAGAACAGCTGCTATATCCAGGCCAACCTGAATTGATTTTTTCAAATAAAATTTTGATAAATATTATCAA
>JAWLRI010000122.1:594427-624819 GCA_034781795.1 Crypturellus tataupa
TCCTCCTTCTTGCCTTTTTTGAAGACTGGCGTGACACTGGCCTTCTTCCAGTCCTCTGGTACCTCCCCCGTTCTCCAGGATCTTTCGAAGTTATAACAGCTAAAAGGAATCAAATTAATCAGGAAAAAAAATCAGAATACAAAACAATAAAAATGATGTGGTTCCTAAGGTGTTGACAGAAATACGTGGAGAGCATGTCGAGACAGTTATTAAAGAGAAGTCAAACATTTGGGATTCTCCATTATCTATCATTATGAGTGTTATATTAGAAGTATACCTAAAAGTTAAAGCTGCTGGCCTGACTGAGCATGCTCCAGGCCCGGGGCCAATATAACACTCATCATTATGAGTGTTATATTAGAAGTATACATAAAAGTTAAAGCTGCTGACCTGACTGAGCATGCTTCAGGCCCGGGGTCACAGGAGGGTCATTGGTACCTGCCTGTACATTCACATTTGATACCATAGCATACGATGTTCTTATTTAAGCCTCATCAAAGCCAAACCTGTGTCTCCCTACAATTTACAGCTAATTTTTGCCTTTGAAACAGTACAAATCTTCATTTTAGAGGGCTAAGGCTGATATCTCCTACAGAACATCACAACATTTTTAAAAAGCCGGGCACTCATCAGTATGTTTGGCAACTATTTCTTTATGCAACTTTTTTCTGGTTTTTCTTTTGTGGGGCTATGGTCTGACAATGTATCTTGCTTTTCTAGTATGCTCTATAAGCACAAGCTGCCTATACCTCCTTAGAAACAGGGCTTTCTGTTCATTTATCAGCGACTCCTAAAAATCTATTTTTTTCCTTTCCATACTCTAAATACCCACCAAAGCTGCTCATCAGCTCAAAAATATCCTTCTCCATGTGCTGTGACATTTACAATCGCAATTCAAAAATGCAGCAATAAAGGTGGGCATTGCCGTGGGGTGGTAGCAGCAACGAGGGGCCCTCTGCAACAGGGACCGTGACGATGGATGACGTGGGCCTCGTGATCCCTAGTGAGGGCACGCCGTCCCGTTCCCGCCAGGGCCGATGTGATCGTGACCCACCCCGGGGGCCCGTATCCTCACCTTCCGGTGTGACGGAAGCCTTGCCTCTCCATGCCAAAAGTGCGCCGAGGGGACGGGGCCTTCACCTCCGGTCCGGCGATGAGGTTATCGCTGCAGGCCAGTAGCCTCCCAACTTAGGGGAGTGCTGGTGCCTTCCACGGCAGCTTGACCTGTGGACGGCAAATCCCTCACAGGCCCCTCCAGGACAGAACAAAAAAGGAAATACTAATGGAATAAATTATGGGTTCCTGGAGGGTGACTCCGGCACTGGGGGAGATGCCACAACAGAAAAACCACTACTCAGTAATGAGGGTCAGAGACATTCCACTTTATTAACAGAAAACTTAACTTTATATATCAAACAGGGTAGGTGGGAGATGGGACGAGGGAGAGCTACCATTGGTGGGGGCCACTGTCGATCACTTCCTATTGGTGGCGCCCCGCGGCGGAGGCTTCTGGTTGGTCAGAGCTACTCGCTCTGACCCCTCCACCAGGAGCGCCTGGCCCGCACCTCCAGGCTGCCAGAACATTCTACGTGTTAGATGTAATGAGTTTCCCGGTGCCCTGCAAACCGCTCAGTCGTGGCAACCAGCACGACTGAGCATGCGCAGGCACCGGGGTCATCTAGGGGGCAGCCCAGGGCCTACCCAGGCTTCTATGGCCCCCCATTATCCCCAACACAGCAAGACAAAAAGGTGCACAGACTTTGCACAGGTATTTAAAGGTCCCAAGGGGCTAGCCAGGAATATCGTAAGTACATATATAAACACAGGACTGGCACGGTAGCAACCAACAATAGCTGTGACATCAATGCAATATATATAGATGTATGTTTTTTCTTTTTCTCAGATTAGCATGCTGAATGCTTTAGCTCTTCCTACTCAGAGTTCCATGAAGAATGCCCTTATTGGGTTCCTAGCGAATTCAGAGTCCAACAAGGACAATGTCTCTGACATTATCTGTGAAGCTTCTTGTTCTACAAGGAAAACTTTACAGAGTTTAAGCCATGACAAGCCCAATCTGCATAATTTATTGATCCTGGAGCACAGTTAGACATCTGCTATTTATTTGTCCTTGCTTTGCTACTGGCCAAGCATTTTTATAAATACATGAAGGTGAGGAAGCTTCTGTGACATTTTGATGGAATTATACGAATTCTCAAGTAAATATTGGTGGATAAGTACTGTGATGTACACTGAAATGGAATATGCTAACAATGACCAAGGATTTTTCTTTTTTGTTGGAAAAAAAGTCTCCAGTAACTTTTATGAATAGAGAAAGAGCTTAAAGCCTTTCTTTATGGGAATATAAAATAGGAAAAAAACAGATTTCCCAATCTGATGATAATAATCATCCACAGTAAATAAGAATGGTAGCATAATACATCTTCAGTGTTTGCACATAACAAAACTGTTGTGAACAGTTTAGAATATTTACAACCAAATTTCTACTATGTTAGAGTGCTCTGTAACCCATTTTAGATTAATTTTCTTAATTGAAACTAATTCCAGTGGTACTTTAATGTTGAACAGCACATGCTCAGGACATTATTTCTTATGCAGAATTTCTTCATGAATATAAAACATCTCTATTTTAAAGTAGTTAAGAGATTAATGCTCATTAAGGATTAGTGGATTTTGAGCATTTTGAGTTAGTTGAGAGCCAAGACCCTGAATATTAAACTATCATTCAAAAAATGATACACTTTTTTGAAAGATTTTTTTTTGACTCTTCTCAACCAATACAGGAATATCAAACCAGGATACCATCATACTAATTAATATTTTTTTTTTTTTTTTTTTTTTTTTTCAGTGAATAACAGTGACAACTATTTGAGAATTTACAAAACAAAAGAGTGCCTTTACTATTGCTACTATAACAGATATAAAGTTTATTGTCTGAAGAAGTCAATTTCA
This sequence comes from Crypturellus tataupa, assembly GCA_034781795.1. Taxonomy (NCBI): domain Eukaryota; kingdom Metazoa; phylum Chordata; class Aves; order Tinamiformes; family Tinamidae; genus Crypturellus; species Crypturellus tataupa. The sequence continues at coordinate 597,398 of JAWLRI010000122.1, forward strand.
TTTTAGAATTACCATGCAAGTGGGGAGCTGTGATAACCACCTCATGTGCTTCCTATCCAAGTCAAGCTTCCTATTTGATGTACTTGCCTTACTTCTCTACCCTGCTATGCATACATATGCCTGTTGTGCCACCTGTTACATTCTGTCATAAATCTAAATAAAAATCTCTATTAAAATTCCAAATAATTGCTTTGAGCAATTATTTGTTCTTGTTCTTGTATCCTTGTTTTCATCTGTTCTTCATGCTCCAGATGAAAAACTATTGTTGGTCACCCAGGATAGTTTCCTGCATATCATATTATTTCATTTCCTACCTAGGAAATGTGTTCCCACCTAGACACAATGGTTTACGACACATAACTTGGGTGTATCAATCCTGACTTTGGAAAAGATTTGAATTCTGATAACCATCCCTTCCATTAGTGACATATCCCAACTTTCACTCACATTTATTATTCAAAAAAAAAAAAAAGTCTTTTACCCCCTTTCAAGTTCCAAACATTGGTCCCTGCTATGTCTTTTTTTTTTCCCTCAAAAAAATTTTTTTTGTATCCAGAATACTATAAACGTTTTGTTGACAGCACCTATATAAAGTACAGGAATTTAAACTGGTGAGTATACAGGCTTTAACTTTCACTTAATGGTAGAATTAATATATTTTATCTGATTTTCCTATGGTACCACGTCAAACTCCTCATAAATATTTTTTTTAATATGAACAATTACATTTATCCATTAAACTTGTCTCATTAAGTCAGGTTTATCTGAAAAGAACCATTTCCCATAAAAACACATTGATTATTACTTTTCATTAGTAATCTTTTTAACCTTTACTATAAATATGAAGCTGGTCCTAGACTACTTTTTATTTGCCTAGGATTTTTGTCATGCCACACAACTTATTTTGACTAATTCATCGCCATTTCTTCTTTCTAAACTGTGGAATATCATTAACACTCTCCCATTCTGCTAGAAGTGCTCCCATGTTCAAGGATTAATAACTCAGGATCTCCTTACCTCACTCTTGTATGAGAATAAGAGGAAAGTTACTGGGGGTTTGCTGACTTCATTATGCATATGCTTAAATGTTTTTTTTTTTTTTTGGGGGGGTGGGGAGGGAAGAGCTTCATTATCTCCATATGATACACATAGATGTCTTGCTTTTTTCTTTTCATATAGAAAGTAAGAAATGTTAGTATTTCTTCATTTTCTCCATTAGTTTAATAGCTTACCGTCTCTATCTATTAATGAGCCTGCTTATATGCTGGTATTTCTTAACTGGAACATTCCTTTCAAATATTTTACAAAAAAAAACCAAAAATAATGGTAGTATTGATAGTTTATTCTATTTCTCATAGATTTGGCTTATATATATACAGTTCACTTAGATATTTGCAGGCTTGTTAATATTTTTTAGGTTGAGAAAAATAACACCAACTTTTCAAGTTTTCAAGTTTTCCTCTTTAGGCTTTGTAACTGTTATTTAGTAATGATTGCAAAACATATGGTGTAACCAATAGGGTTCTCTTTAAATATACTAATTCTATCAAGTGCCATCAATAAGGTAAGTGCTAAAATCATGTTCTCACCCACTGCTGTTCATTTACGACTTCATAAAGTACTTGCATATACAGCACAATATCTCAGTTGAACTGCATAGACTCCAGCTGACACCTCAGAATCTCACGCAAGTCAGAGACCGTCCTGCAACTGGCAGTACAATGTTTTCCTATAAAAGGCAGATAATAAAAAGTGAAAATAAAAGAAAGAACATACAGAAAAATCTAGCAGACAAACCCAAATTTACAACTGCATTTAAGCACATAAAAAATGTGTGTTTCTATGTATGTTTATGTGTATGCAAGCACACATATACATTATGTTATGCATCTGTTTGCAGTCAAGTCAGAAAAATACAGCTGCTTTGTTTGGTGAGCCATTACATATTCTGTTCTCTGTGAATTTGTTATGTTCTTCTATACTGCAATAATATCTAACTGCAGAAGTTATCAGTGGTACCTTAATAGGGGAGAAAAAGGTATCATCAAATGTAGAGGATGATAATCAAATATACTTAAAATGTGAAATTTAAGTTATAATTTACTTGAGAAAAAGCATGAAAATAATATTAATAACAATGTACAAATATTCTGACACTCTTTGGAAAAAATATCACATAGATATTAATAATTTATATAGTTATCAAGTTAGACTTCGATATCAACCTTCTCTCTGCCAAATTCAACTCGTGCCTAAATATGAATATCACATCTGTCTCCTGTTTTTTTTTCCATAGCTTTTAGCAGTTAACGGCATTTTAAGCTTTGTAGTCTGGCATTAGTCACATGAACTTTAAAAAAAGAACATCCTGCATCTATGCATGTTTCTAATCACATGTTTTGAAATGTATTTGATAAAGGAGCAGATAGCTGCATAATATTACCCAGGTAAGGAATCTATTTGCCCAAGGCTATGTATACAAAAACTGGAGAACAAAGTGACTTCGTGAATTTCCACAAGATTTTCCTGTCTCATACAGGAAAACTTCTTTGGGATATTCTGGATAGTTCGTCACATTGATATTGGGTGCCTTGTATTATATTAAACAGAAGCATTCTTGCTTGCTATATTTAGAATTTTTTTTGTGTGTGTTTTCCAGGAGACCTCATCTTCTTAAACTTATTTACCTACTCCTCCCACTGCTATCCTGGCCTGCTCTGCCTCACTTCTTTAACATCTATATATTCAGAAAATACTCACATTTTGCTAGCCAAATCATTAATCATTTCACTTCTTTGGAGATGCATATACTGCCTTTGAAAACCATCTGTGCTTGACTGGGCAATTAGTTCCATGACTGAAAGATAAAATAGATGGGTAATTTATAATTTTCAGTACAAATTGTGTCCCTCATCTATTTGATCATGCAATCATTTTGTTTGGAAGGTACCTTCAAAAGTAGTCTAGTTCAACACTTGTCTCAGGGCAGGGCTAGCTTCAAAGTTGGGTCTTGTTGAATGAGACCATGTCAAGGCAAGTTTTGAAAATCTCTAAGCACATGCATTGCTCTGGGCAGCCTGTCCCCATGCTTGATCACTTTTGCTGTGGAACATTTATCTCTTAAATTTGTTTGGGATTTCCCTTGCTGCCCCTTGTGATTTTTGCCTCTGGGTCTTTCACTGTGTACTTCTGAGAAGAGTTTGGGTTTATTTTCTCAGCAAATGCTCTCTTCAGGTAGTGATGGCTGATATTAAACCTTTCTCTGCCTTACCTTTCTCTTCTCCAGAATAAACAAGTCCAGAGCCTTTCTTGTGTCTCTCAGTCTCCAATACTTTGAACATCCTAGTTGCCTTGTTGGTAGCTTTCTTGTACCGGACACTTTACTCCAAATGTGGGCTCACCATTGCCGAGTGTGCAGAAGAATCACTGCCTGTGACCATCTGCATATTACATTTTTAATACAAGAGGTTCTTCTCTTTTAAGTCAGTCTGTGACACACACCTGAGGTTTGACTGAAACCAGATATCATTATAATTAACCATTGGGGAATACAACTGGTTTGAGATGATTTACCTATCAAAACCTTTCCTTCAGGAATAGTGTGACAGCACTAACATGGAATATAACTGCATTGCATCTTAAATGATCATGTTTTGATAATAATAAATCTCTCCTCCGTATTAGTATTAATGATGAAAAAGCAAAAATTTTGTTAATGGTTTTTATCAATTGTTTTTTTTTTCTTTTTTTTTCTTTTTGTCTTTTTTTCTTTTTTTTTTTTTTTTTGTAGTTTGAGAGAAGTCTACCTCACTTCATTCTCTTTCTTTCTCTTGCCCATATATGAAAACAAATCAGTCCATCAGCTGCTATACATGATTCTGGTTACCCATGCCTTTTTGTAGCTCAGACTGAATGTCATGCTATTCTCAGGGCATTGTACTTTACTAATAATTTTAATCATCTAACGATGATCAATCTTTTATCACTGAAGATAAATGTGGGAAGAAAGTGTGAGGCGATCTTTTGAATTTCATTGCTCCCAATGAAAAGGAGATGGAGATGGCAAGAAGCATAAGTGAGAGGTTACAGGCCGTAAAAGCAAGAATTAGGGCTTTTGAGCAGTAGTTTTTAAGGGCATGTAACGGAGGAGATGAAGACAGATTAATTAGGATAAAGGAAGGACACAGTAGATCAGGATGAACAAAAACTGAAAGAAAGGTAACCAGTGCAAATGACAGCTTTTAGTGAACTCTATACGTACAATTTTCCCTTCCTGCTGCTGCTTTATAAATACCCACAGACCCACAAATCTTGACCACAGATCTGAAGACAGCAAGAAATAAGACCATCATTCTCATGCTAAACTGCAGTTTTCTTGGGATAACCCTTCTCAAATTATTGTTTTTCATAGGCATAGAGATTATACACTGTTTCCAAACCTGGGGTTTATGTTTGTTGCATAGACATTCAGGACAGAGTGTTCATTAAAATGGGAAAAAATAGCTAATTATTTGGGATCTTGGTATAGGCTAACTCTTATATGTGGAATTAAATCTCCTCCAAAAGATGGTCATTTTTTGACTGGTAGACATGAGAGTCCTTGCTGCAAGAGACCTTGTGGTGTTTTCCTCAGTTCTTTTAATAAATCTGGTCATGGTCCTAGATGATCATCCTAGTACACAGTCTACTACTACTGATATATGTGAACTATACAAAAAGACCTCTTCAATAGCTTAATTAGATGCAAATTATTTCTGAAGAAACAGTTTCTGTTGACTCTTTGCAAAATTTTTATTTATGCAAATTTTACCATTTCTGCAACACTTAGATGAGATTTTGGGATGCATATATGCATACAGATGTGGTGCACAGAGTTAACTGAATTGTCTAAAATTCCTATCTGAAGATGAGAACACATTGTCCTGTGACGGTCAATCAAATATTCAATTATGAAAGTCCAGCCAATCATCTCCCTGAAATCTATTACCTCAAGCCATATCAATATCTCATCTATACGAGTGACTGCCCTAGATATTGCTGGACTACCTAAGGAATTAAGGACTAAAGTGCAGTGAGTGTATACACAGTAACATACCAATACCACAACTAACTAAAGAACTGACTTGATTTTTGTACTTATAGGCCATTTACTTATCCTTTAAATCACACCATGTTGGCACAAAGTCATGTGGGGTCAGGATATACTTAAATTAAGTGAAGTACTAGCTGTTTTTTAAATATATATTGGTAATTTTATGTGCTGTCTGTTGAGCATAATATAGTTCATTAAAGAATATAGGTCAGTGAAAAAACTACTTCTTAAAAAATGCTTGAAACATAGCTATTGAGTTTCTTAATCAAATTATTTTGGATATGAGTTATCTCTTTACCCATATATTCAAGATTTTTACAGGGAAAATAATTCTGTCCAGTTTTGATTATAATGTATAGCACAAGACGTAATACGCATTCATAAATGGACAAATTTGGTGTTCATGTTTTCATAAAACTTTGTTTTATGTTTTCATAATTTTTTTTCAAAAAGGCATAAATACCACTAATTTTATATAGCTTCCACAGAGAAAAAAAAAAAAAAGTAGTTAGAGTATTCCTTTTTATTTAAACATCCTAAAATACATATTTTTGTACTTAAGATACTTCTGAAATTTATAGAATACAGGTTGATTTCATGTATAATATATATTTTTTTCATGTTATTGCACAAGCACTCTTCAAGTGCTTCTGTAATACCGAATACAACTCTGTGTCCTTGAGGTTATGATTAAGATAATTAAGAAATTTCCACCAAAACTGTTTTTGGTAGAGAATTTTATTCCAATGGAATACTGAAACTCTTTCATTAAGAATATCTGTATTTTCTAGGATACTTCATGTCTGTATTCACAGAATATAATTTCTGAATCTCACTATTCTGCTCTTAGATTTTGTTTTCCTCTTGACAAATTCCAACATCTTCCTCTAGGAAAAGATCATACTTTTTGACCAAAGCCATTCTGATGTAAAACAGAGGTTCAGCTAAGAACTCAATTACGTTTTGAACAGTCATACCTTCTTTAAAAGGAATCATAAATTCCAGATTATGATAATTTTATCATCCTCAGCCTATTACTAATATATGCATTATCACAGTTCTTTAAAAATAAGTTCATGACTGGCTTCTAGCACACTCTTGCCTTAAAAGCTACACTTTTTTTTTCTTAATATTTAGTCGAGACTAATGAGGACTTTAAGCTTAACGCCTGTGCATAGCACATATTTAGTCTTTTATTCCAAAATTAAATGTGAAATGAAGACAATGTTAAATATCTCCTTAAAGTGATGACATTTGGAAAAAAAAAATGTTTTTAAATGGAAATAATTGATACTTTCCTTCAGGTCTCTATTAACACAAAATATGCTTAGCCTTTTAAAAAAAGAGAAAGACGTAAGATTTCTAGTTTTGTTGAATAAACATGTGACTATACCAAATGATACAATTTTTGTGTTCTTTTGTTGTGACAAATAAAAAATACGCAAGCATTCAAGTACTGTGGAGCTGGAAATGACAGAATTATGATTGCTCCATGAGTTGGAAACATTAGTTGAGTTTAGGCAAAGAATTTCTAAACAGTAATGGTTAAGACCATGCCTAAACCACAGTGTGATAATCCTGCTTTTACAGAAGAATTTATGTATAATGTTAAATTATTCGCTTATATAAACCTTTCAAAAATCTTTTCAATTCTGAATGCCTGAAATAAAGCTACACTGACTGCTAATGATAAAAGACCTGCATTTAAAAGAACAAGATAATGCATTTGTGTGCTTTTCAAGCCAAAATGTAAAAAACTCCCCATCAAACAATTAAGTCAATATAAACAGAATTAACTTGTTTTTTTTTTTTTTTTTTTTTGTCTCCCTAAGCATACTGGAAAAAAATATTATTGGTTGAAAATAAAGGAATATAAAAATGCAAAAGTTCTTGATTCCACTGTCATGTCTTCCTTTCATTTCTGCTTGTAAGTCAAATACCTGGTCTTGATAGCAGGCAGCCTGAGAAGAGTAGTTTGTACATTACTTCATTATATATTACCCTATTTTCCATTCCTCTTCCTTTTCCTTCTCTTCTTTCAATGAGAAGAGACAGATCAACTATTTTGTAAGCCATTTGATTCACTCTTTGCAAATGGGGAAGTATAGTTCACTGAGTATCCAGTCACTTTGATTTAATTTCCTCAGGTTTCTGTCTAAGGACTTGAGCTGGCTGTTTAGTGATTGGATCTAACTCTTATTGCTGTTAGTTAAGGCCTGGCAGAAGGCTTACACACATTACTGGACTCAGACTAGCAGACTTCATTTTGAGCATCACTTTGTGGTCATCATTCTTAAGTTTAGGTGCATTGTTTGTTCTTACTCATAATCTATCACTTTGGGCTTTGCAAATGAATTTAAAATTCTTATCACACTAGGATGTGCTTCTTCAGTTATTTAAAAAATATGGGAAAGGATTTATCCAGTTCTCTGAATTTGAATCCCAGCTCCATCTTGACAGTTGGAATTCTGTGTACATGTCTTTATTTTTATTATTCCATTTTAGTTCATATTCATCATCATTCCTGGTGACAAATAATGTAAATCATTGGTTGAGTGCCATAATAAGTTTACATTTAATCTGAATCCTATTTCCACTACACTTCTGTTTTATTTCCAGATTTTTTATTGATGAGGACAAATAGCTATTTCTTTAAATTTAATTTCAAATTCCTAATGTAGCTTTAGTTTTGTCTTTCCTCACTCTATTCCTCCACTCTTTTGACCTGTAAGAACATTGTGAAGCCTACCTTTCTAAGCAAGTGAGATAATATTCTATCTATTTGCTGACTCACCTTTCTAATAGTCTTTAAATCTTTTAGATGGTTCTTTATAAACTTGCAATAATTTATAAAAGTTATGAGAGTTCCACAAATTTCAAGAAGGCAGCTTTGTAGCAAAAGAAAGAGAATTATTGTTCCCACTTCAGGTAAGGCTGCAATATAAACCCACAATTTATTCCATTTTGAATTATCCACCAAGAAATACATATGAATGTTCACATTTAAATCAATAAACACAGAACAAGACTTTCTTTTGGATAATTTGGTTTCTGAGGGTTCTATGTTACCATCTAACATTCTAAATTTGTTCCATGGAACTTTTCATAGTTTTCGGTCTTGTTGGCTTGACAGATCATTTCCTTTGCTTTTCAAAGTGTATCCTTGGCAACTGAGTATTTGTTTATTTTTCAGTTTAATTAAAAGTCTATGAACCTAGATTACTGACATCTTTTTTATTTTCTACAGCATACAACATCTTCACAACTTTAACAAACCAAGACTGACATAATATAATTTCCCCTTGCTTACAAGAGTATCCAGGGGAAAACTAACCTAGCTCATCATCCGAGACATTTACTTGTTACGTTTGCCTTCTTCTATTTTAACTCAGTTCTTCTCATCATTTTATGTTATAACCATGCACACAACTGTACATAAGGATTTAACATTACGTGCATCTAAAGTAATGCGTATGTCTAGTTATGACATAGAATATGCAAACTTCTAAACTTCTAAACTTCTAAAAGGACAGTGAAGGCCTAGAGGGAAAACCCACTTTACCTGAAATGACCATAAGTATGTTCAAGCAATTTAATCTCTCTCTAAGTTACAAAGAAAGTTAGTCCCATGTTTGCGTCATATAAACTTACATTTGTGCAACAGAATGGAGTCTGTGGTCTGTCACAGTGGTGTAGATGTTCTCTTCTGAGTTGTTATTCTATCTTCTCAAGTCTCCAATGTATCAAATTGATTCACCTCAACAAGTGAATCTACTTGTAGAAGAAAATTTGCCCAACAGGTCCAGTCCTTCCATATCTGACTGAGAATTATAAGATATTTTTAATTACGTTAGTGTTTCTCTATGAACTACACTGTCACATTCAGTGGTATTTCTAGTCGATCCATAAGCTTTTAGAAGAAGCAATTCATAAACAAACAGCTGTTTCCAAATGCGTAGTTGAGAATAACATACACCCATGAGTTCCAGCCTTTCTTCAATTTCTTCTGTTTTAGAGGACAATGACCCCGCAACTGTCATTTTTCCACTGTTCTCTTTCTGCTTTCTCACCCTTATAGTGTAGCTTGGATTTAAATAGTTTTCTTCATCTCAACTTCACCAAAAATTCTTAGGAAAATTTGCAGTTTAATAATGTATATATGTACATGCATGCATACAAAATATTCAATATATATGCATTATTATGTTATCTGAGCTAATCAGTGTATTCTTTCTATATACCCAATAGAGGGAAATGGGTGCATATTTTACATATACTGTAAGTCTAGATAAACAGTTTCCTATTTCTCTATACTATCTCTAAGTGAAACTTAGAGTGAATATCTCAGATTTATATCACAGATTTCTGCATTTGGTCAAATGAATCCTACCCTTTTTATCAATCATTGAAGCAGAAGATTTAAAAAAAATAAAAATGCTAGGTAAACCTAGGTTCTCTGAAAAGAAAATCTATATCTTTATCTCTCAAATTGTTCATTGAAAACTAGCAAACACTTTTGACCTTATATTTTTCTGCTTCATTTCCTGGTAGGTAAAAGAGATAATTACATTACCTAATTTGATAGTGGATTTATGAAAATATATTTGGTTTTAATGAGGCACATGCTCATGTAATACATTGCACAGGAAGACTCATGTAAAAATTACTGAGTTATGTATTTGAACATACTACAGTGGATAAAACAAGAGGCTAGGTACAGAACAACAGACACTTTTTACCAGGTTTGTACTGAAAGAGCAAAGAGAATTAGTGGAAAATAAATGGCTGCCAAAAATATACATACACACATACATATATGTGTATATATATATATATATATATATATACCATAATGAATTTACATAACAAAGTTAAATAGAGATTAGATGGGAAAACATACTTTTGCCACCTTTCAATTTCTATATGTTTAACGTTGTTGCACTAATTATATCTCCAGCACTGTTTTGTGCATTAATTAGCATAATATTAATGCTATTGGGGTTGAATTATAGTGTCTCAGTTTTCAACAAAACTAATCATTTATTATGCACCTAAACAGACACATATGAGAAACAAAGTTGAACTGTGAATCATCTTAGGATATCTTGCAATGTCTGATATCTACACATTACTAAATTATATTGCAAAATTTCTCCTAAGGATGTAGTACCTCCCTCCCTTTATCCATAATTTTGATCTCATGGAAGACTGTGATCATGATAATGATAAAATTTGCTTAGATTTCTTGCTCTCAACATTGGTTTTGGAAAGTTGTTCCAAAATATTAGTAATTTAATCTTAAAATCATTCTGCTAAGTATGAACGTAAACGCATTCATGCTCTGTATGAAGTGATTCATGATATTACAAGCACATTTTGAGTGCCTTCTTTATACCATCTATTTTTTTTTCCAGATGACACATAAAAACATTGATATCTCTTATGTAAAGGAAGGAACACTAAAGATTAATGATAAGCTGTACAGAGTAGTCTATCTCTTCCTTTTCTAATCTTTCTATCTCTCAAGAAATTCCTTGATAAAGCAAAGTTTCCCAAATGCAAAAGTCCTCTGTGTGAATCTTTGCTAAAGCAGATGATGACCTCTCTAAATGCTCCTAAAATTATTGCTCTTTCATTTTGAGAAACTATTGGTTTAACATTAACCTTTTATCTTTTCAATTTTTTTACAATTCCTTGTGCCTCTTTTTTTATGTTATAATGTAAACTTTTTCATATCAGTGATTCTATTTCCTGATTTTTTTTCAGATAATTCTTCTTTGATAGTTTAGCAGCAAATGGTACTACAGTGGTTGTTACATGGGCAAATCCATGTGCTTGAATTTTGATTAAAATAGATTTAGATAAATAGATGCATTGTATTAAGTCATAATATGCTAATGCTTACAATTCATGTCTGTGCATGCGTATGTGTGTTCAGAGCCAGTCTTTCACTAAGTTACTTATATTTTTAGCTACATCTAAAAGGAAATGTTTCAGTGATTTTGTAACGAAACAGAACACGTTTGGTGCATATTACATCAAATTACTATTTGGGACTATTCAAAAGAACAGGTAAATTTGTAATTTTCTCTTACATGAAAAGTGATACTATCTTTGATACTTCTTTGTGAAGAACCATCTTAATAGACAACCTCAGAAAGCTTATATTTGCATTTAATGCTGTTGCAAATTGTAGTGGTTTAGATTGTAAAACTTGCACAAAGTTTCTAGGAGCACAAGTCTGCACTGATTCCTGCAGTATTTCCACAGAATCACAGACTATAATTATACCTCTTCTATATTGTTTATACCTCTGGTTGTTTATACCTCTGAAGATCGTCTGGTCCAACCAACCTACTCAAGAGGGATCATCTACAGCAGGTTTCCTAGGAACACATCCAGTCAGGTTTTTGTTATCTCCAAGGATGGAGATTCTACATACTTTCTGGGCAAATTGTTCCAGTGTTCAACCACCCCCACAGTGAAAAAGTGGTTTTTAATATTCAAATGGAATTTCCTGATTTTTTTTTTTTTTTCAGTTTATGTCCATTGTCTCTCATCCTGTCACTGGATACCCTGAGAAGAGTCTGGCCCCATCCTCTTTACACCTTCCCATCAGATATTTGTGTATACTGGTAATATCCTACTCTGTCTTCTCATCTCCAGGTTAAGGAGTCCCACCTTTTTCAGACTCTACCTATATGATATGCTCCAGTCTCTTACTCCTATCTACAGACTCTAGCTCTTCTAACTCAATCACAGAATCATAAAATTACAGAATCTAAGAACCATAAAACTACAGGGTGACTAAGGCTGGAAGGGACCTCTGGAAATCACCTAGTCCAACCCCTCTGCAGAGGAGGGTCACCTGGAGCACATTGCACAGGATTGCATCCAGGTAGGTTTTGAATATCTCCAGACAAGAAGACTCCACAACCTTCCTAGGCAATCTATTCCAGTGGTCTTTTACTCATATTTAAAAGAAATCTCCTGTGTTTCCACTTGTGTCTATTGCTTTTTGTCCTGTAACTGAGTTCCACTGAAAATAGTCTGGCCCCATCCTCTCTACATCCTCTATTCAGATATTTCTACATGTTGATATGATCCCTCTCAGTCTTCTCTAGACTAAACAGCCCCAGGTCTCTCAGCCTCTCCTCACAGGAGAGGTGCTCCAATCCCCTAATAATCTTTGTAGCCCTATGCTCGTCTCTGTCCAATAGTTCCATGTCTCTCTTTTACTGGGGAGCCTACCTCCGCCTGCTCAGACAATGTCTCCATATTCCTCCTGCCTCGCCCATCTATTCTTCTATCTCTTGTACGCTTCATTTGTTTTAGTTTTTCAGGAACTCCTTGAACAACCATGCAGGCTTCCTAATGCTTTTGTTTGATTTCCTGCTTGCTAGAATAGACCATATTTGAGTAGAAGGAGGTGATTCTGGCATATCGATCAAGTATCTTGGACATCTCTCCCTATCTGTTCCCAAATGTGAGCCCCAGAGAGGCAGCAAATTTCCCTAGACAGTAATTCAGGTCAGCTGACTGGGGACCTCTGTCCCCATCATCAGGAAGTCTCTCCTTGCTGCTGCTCACCAGTTCTTCGCAGTGCTCCTCTGTAGGTGAAGCTGAGGCAGTCCAGATGATCCCTTGAAGAGAATTTCCAACTCAACCACAACAGAAAAGGCAATGAGTCTATCCCCACACTGAGTCATCAGGTAGAGCAGAAGCCCTCCTAGTTTCCAGCAACATTATGTTCATTATTCTGACTAATTTCTACTTTGAGGCCCACTGTGCTTCATAACTCTCCTCTGCTCTGGTCAGAAGGGGGTTGCAACATTGCTTCAAAGACTACTCAAATGTTAATGAGCTGTAGTTTATCGTATGTCCGAAAAAAAAAAAAAAAAACAAAAAACCAAAAAACTTCTAGATCACCTTCTCTCACTGCATCACCTTCTCTCACTGCTTAGAGCTGTTTCACTGCGGAAAACAAATGCTGGTTTCCAAGAAAAAGCCTCATTGATATAGCACTATAGCACTACTGGATCTTTTGGATCAGAAGAGAAAAGAATTAGAGTGTTTGCACTGAATTTGTACAGGCACATAAGTGTAAGCATGTAAGTATACAGCCTGCACAATAATGATGTTTTATGGAGAAAAGCTGTGAGTTGCAAGAACAGAAATGCCTTCTGCATTTTTGATGGAGAAGAATCAGTAGAAAGAAAAGATTCTGTAGAAAGAAAAAAAAATGACCTGAGAACCAGTCATTTCCAATTTGTACCTGTTTGATGATCCACAGTGAGGAAAGGCTGAGGAAATTCACATTTAGGATCAATACCAAATAAAAATATATATGCTTAATGAACTAGATAAAGGAAAGAAATACCTGGGCTAATCTCATGTGTTAGTCTGCTTGCTAGAATTGTATTATGTGTTTCCCCATATAAACATTCCCATTGCCTCTAGTTTTGAGAGTGTTTTTATGTTCCGTAACCCAGGTGGACATTAGACTGATCCTCTGAGTACATCCATAGTACATTCAGTTTCATTTTTATTCAGTAGTAGGATAGGGAAAATATCCAAGCAGGTGTCACTTGCAACTTTCGTTGTTTGCTGAAGTTATATCAAGATGCCATTGTCCTTTTGAAGGTTCCTTGAAATACACCCTTGCAAGGGGTAATAATTAAGCTAAACAAGGGGTTGTTAGTGACACTGTCTTTCCTTTTCTTTTTTGTAAAATCCGTACAAGAGAGAGACACTAGTGCCAGCTTTTACAATAGGGCTACAGCAGTGCTACCAGTCATTTACCAGAATGACAGAAATATTCTGGCATTTCTTGTAATGACCAAGCAGAAAAATCAGGTAGTGAAAGGGAACGCCTATAATGCCAATCTTTCCAATAAATGACAGATATTTTACCTGTTTTACAAAGTGACAGTGAGACAATCATTTCATGAACTCAATGATAATGTGGTAATTTTACATAAGGACTACTTACGATGTATTTGGTTATATTCCTTCATGGACAAAAAGAAAGAAAAAAAAGTCTCAAAACATGTCTGAGGGATGGAAAGTTGAACTGTCTGCACAGTAGTTGGAAGTTGATCATAGGAAAGTAATGTTACTGGTGGGAAGGAAATGGAAATCTTTTAGATGTGATCTGCAATCCTCCACATAGAGTGGTTAGAAAAGGAGATAAGTAGTTTTGTTAGAATTATTACCCAAGAAGAATGGTTTCTGTTATAGAAAGAAACAGGCTAAAGAGCTGAAAATAGTCCTAAGAAAATAATTGTGGAAAAAAAATGATAGCAGTTACTTGAAACAATGTAGCATGAATTCTATATAGCAACTTTATGAGATAGGCAGCTGGTTATAGAGATGTAATTTTTTGTTCCTATGAAACTGCACATGCAATAAGTAGATAGATAGATAGATAGATAGATAGATAGATAGATAGATAGATTTCTCAATCTCCATTTAAAGGGAAAACAAATATTTTCCAGATTTTAATATTGCTTTGTTTTTCCTCCTTGCAGTGGACCACATTGTCATTTTCATTCAATTAACCTGTAAAGCCCAATTCCTGTGCCAGATCTCCTGTTGCTGAATAAATGTGATAATCAGCTTCAGCATCTAAACTGCACCCTTTACAATGGTTTATAGCATTATCACCTGCAGTCAAGGTCTACACATTGCCACTGTGTTTCAAATATTCTCTGTTGTAAAGTGGACATTTTAGATGCCAGTAAAATTAATACAGAGCAGAGTCATTTTGTATTGATCTCCATTAATCCTGACATACTCAGACAGTCAAATCTACTTTTGGAGTGTCAGAATGCCAGATGGCAAAACCTTTCTGTTCTCGAGCTTGGAAGTGAGATTGTAGTTTATGATATCACTTTGTAAATTTCAAAAACAAATGATCAACATCAGATTTGCTGTTGGGAAGATAACAGTTACTCTTTTGGGCAATAATACTAAAAATTGACTAACCTGGCTAGCTTCAGATTATTTCTTTTTTTCTTTTTTTTTTTTTTTCCAATATATGAATTTGAATATTTAGAGAACAACAAAAAAAACGGTTTAGGTTATGAAAAAAATGTCCATTCTTTGAAACACATACACATAAAATTTTTACCTATAATCATGTATAGCTGTGTACATACAGAACAATCTTTGGGCATGCAATTATATTGGAAATATGTACAATTGAATATACTGCACTATAACGGTATCGCCTATTCACTCTGCTAAGAGCTTCAGTACAGTCTTATTCTGGTTCCTGTATTAAGCCATTTTAATATGTGTACTTCTTTGCAGCTAAACAGACTTGGACATGGCAACATTTTACAGTTAGCCTGACCATTATGGACCAGTTATAATACTGGATCAGCCAGAGAGCCACTTCTGTAAGTCATGAATTCTCGTCGGTTTCTTCTATCCCACAGAGGGCAGAAGAGGACATCACCACTTTGGGATTGGTGCCCTCCATCACAGGATGAAAACATGATTTTTTGGGGAATATTATATGTTGGAATGATATTCATTACACATTTAGGTTTGCTTTGTTCTCCACATTAAATAATTTCCTTAGGTTTTCCTTTTTTTTTTCCATTTCAACATTGTTAGTTCTAAGGAAAGTGTAAGAAGATAATGGTAATACAAATGATGTTGTTTGCAATATCTCAAATATAGGAGTGTCAGTTGCTCTCTTCCAGTCCACAAGAACCTCCCTCAGTTGCCTGGATCTTTAAAGATAATCATGAGTCCTCTCACCATGACATTGGCAAGTCCCCTCAGCATTATAGAATGCCTTCTAATTTGAGATCGAATATTGAGTTTCAAGCTCAATAAATCCTTATAAGAGGAAGAAAAAATATTTAACTTCACCAGAATATCACAGTCAAGTAAAACACTGAGCACAGTATATCCTGTTTTAAAATTCATGTTCAATAAACCACACACAATCTCAACGATCTACAGCCAATTGCATATTTCCACTGTAAAGCAAAACAGAGCTCAAATCTACAGTGTTTTCCCAGGAAAGAAGAAGTAATTGAAATTATATGGACATCAGATAAATAACAAATTTACAAATTTTGATATTGTTGTTGTTTATTTGTTAATACTAACTAAATTACCTTATTCTACATTACACTGCCCAAACGATTTCTGATACGGTGCTCATTGTGCTGCAGGAGCTGATTCTGAGGGCAGCTCTTTTGACGGCTCCTCTTCAAGCCTCTGCATGTTTCCAAAGAGCTCAGCCCCAGACAGGCCAATTTTATAAGTGATCTGCTTGATTCCTGCTCACTTTTGACATACAGCAGAAAAGGTGTTGTTTATTCAGCTGCTGTGTTTGGAAATGTGCAGTGAAGGCCTGGCATGCTGGGATCTGTGTGGCTGCTCGCGCAATATGGTACTTCGCCACTTCCAGCTTTTCTCTGCTGAAGCAGCGTTGTTGCCACTGGCAACCATAGACCGTTATTAACATACAGCCATTATGTTGTAGAAGTATTGAACACCAGATGAAAGTGCTAATCAGGAGTAATTTGTAAACAATACATAGCATAAGCATCACCAGGGAAGCTTTTCTAGGAGAAAACAAGCATTTAGCAGCCAGAGCCATGCAGAACACCTGGAAATTGTCGGGTTTAAAAATATACATATGCAAAAAATATTTTAACTAACATCACAGTATAAATAGAATTTTCACAAATGTGATGTAGTACTGATTGTACAAAACCCAGCCTCACTGGGAAAGGGAAATGTTGATCAATTTTGCAGAAATATCTCATAAACTCTCTTTTAATTTGGGAAAATATTTTACAGTCCCTGGTCGTGGACAGAAGTCTAAACCACTAATAAAATACACATTTGGAAAGTTTTTGGAATAATTATGAGAATAATAAAATGCAAAATGTCTATAAGTTGACATATGCAGAATACTCCAAATTTAAGTTGAAAGCTAATAATTGAACAGAACTCTAGACCCAAACATATCAGATCATTTCTCTCTTTCATAAATTTCATTTAAAAAGTCTTGGACAGCACATTTACATGTTTCCCTCTATTGTTCAGGCTTCCCTGAATTTAAACTTGGTTCTCCTTTCAGTCAAAATGAAATATGCTAGCCAAATACAAACCTTGAGAACTTCACTAGATACATTTATGAAATGTTAAACCTCTGGAGTTAGAAGACTTGACTGTTTCAAAATGGTATTGTTCTGTTTACTTTTATAGGGATATGCTTATTTTCACCTGATGCAGAAAACAGGGAATACAATTCACCTATCATTAAGCAGACAACTATAGTGTGTAGTCACCCAAGTCATCCTCTTCAGTTTCTCTCACTGGTCTCCACTTTTTCCAGACACACTCAGCACTTATAGCCGAAAGATTTGGATTAAAAATTGTGGCAGCAGGTTTTTAAGGTAAGAGCCAAGATGATGCATCCTTGAACTTTCTATTTGTGTCTTGCTTCCAGAGCTGTATAAGTGGTCTGCACTGAGTGCCACAGAGAAGACAAAATGTATTCGCTTTGTCATCTCCTGTGATTCAAACTTCCATATCATGTGAGCACCAGAGTCAGATTCTTAGTTGACTCCATCAGCTAAGATGGAGTCTTAGCTGTCTGCAGCTTAGAGAGACAGATGTCTCCATCTACTCTGGGCATGCTTCTTCATTGAAAATAGCTAATCCTTATCCTTGAAGATCTTGATGAATTTCATCAACAATGTTGGCAAGTACTCTTATTAGTTCATCTTTCCTGTAGACATGAGTACCAAAAGCTGAAGCTTATACACATCATCTAATGAGCTAACATTGACAGAATATTGTAGGTGGCTCAAAAGTACAACATCAGAATCTCCTAAACATATCACTGGTTATATCTCATAGTTGTGGACCTGTGCCATGAAAATATTGGCCATCTGGAATGATTGTCTTCACTTTGCAGACCAGGCTTGGAAACAGGCTCCTAAGGTCTGTGAATAGCATATGTAACTGTATCCCAGTTTGGCCTTGGCTCCTGATCTTTCCCAGGAGACAATGTTCCTCAATAAGAAGTGAGAACTCTTTCGAATTCTCTGTTCACATGTGAGCATCTTCCACAGCTTCCAAATAATAACATACCATCTGTAACTACTATGACTGGTCAGTTCAGTTCCTGTTTTGTATGTTCTCCTAGAGAGAAGAGAAATAATTAGAATAAGTAGAACACTTTCTTTTTATTATTATTATTACAGCTCAGTTCCTGCAAAAGGAATTTAAGACATTTTTTCCTTAATTTTATAATGGCAATGTATTTCTCACTCCAGGAACATTCTATTGAGTGATTTTGGGATCATTTTGATTTTATTGATTAGACAGATAGAATTAAATTTAGGAAAGTTATGATTTCTGATTCAGATTATATGCCTCAGATTTTTTGCTTGAAATTAGCTATTGGAGAGTATCCTGGTGATCTTGTGAACCAAAATAGGTATGGCATGGCAAAGACAACAGTTCTGTGGTCTCCACCAAGTTGTAAGTTAAAGGGAACCTGATCCCAAAGATATGACACAAATTGCAGCCAACCTGTATTTCTGGATATAGTTTCTTTCTTTCTCTTCCTTCCTTCCTTCCTTAAGTATGCCTCAGGAATTCTTATTAGGAAAAGTATTCAGGACCTTCTTTGTCACAAGTATCGCCTTATTAGACTTTTTTCAGTGTCTCTAGCCTTGATATATGTCTCCATATTAATCATGGTTCATTTCTGTATAAAATCAGATGCCCTTTTTAAAAATTCGACCATTTATTTTATGATGCTCTAACTGTAAAATTCATAGTTGGTGCCAAGATTCTGTCTTCAGAGAATCACAGAATGTTTGAGATTGGAAAGGAGCTCTAGAGATCATCTAGTCCAACCCACTACTCAAGCAGGGACACCTAGAGCACATGGCACAGGGTGGCATCCAGGTGGGTTTTGAAGATTGCAAGAGAAGGAGACTCCACAACCTCTCTGGGCAGCCTGTTGCAGGACTCTCTCACCCTCACAGTAAAGAAGTTCTTCCTCATATGGAGAAGAAACTTCCTATGTTTCAATTTGTACCCATCTCCAGGCTAAACAGGCTCAGACTACTTAGTCTTTTCCTTGTAAGACAGATGCTCCAGTCCCTTAATCATCTTTGTCGCCCTACACTGGACCCTCTCTAGAAACTCCACGTCCCTCTTGTACTGGGGAGCCCAGAACTGCACAATATGCTCCAAATGTAGCTTCACTAGAGCTGAGGAGAGGGGCAGGATCACCTCCCTTGACCCGCTGGCAACGCTCCTCCTGATGCAGGCCAGGATCCCATTGGTCTTCTTGGCCACAAGGGCACATTACTGACTCATGGTTAATGTGCTGTCAACCAGGACTCCCAGATTCCTCTCCGCAGAGGTACTTTCCAGCAGATTTACCCTTAATCTCTACCAGTGCAGGACGCTGCCCTTGTCCTTGTTGAACCTCATGAGATCCTCTCTGCCCAACTCTCCAACCTTTCTAGGTCCTTCTGAATGGTAGCACGGCCCTCGGGAGTGTTGGCCACTCCACCACATTTGGTATTATCTGCAAACTTGCTGAGGGTGCATTCTGTGCCCTCGTCCAAGTCATTGATGAACAAGTTGAACAGCACTGGGCACAGTACTGACCTCTAGGGGACATCACTGGCCACAGGCCTCCAACCAGATTCAATCCCATTTATCACCACCCTCTGGTCTCTGCCATCCAGACAGTTCTCAATCCACCTCACCATCCACTCTTCTAACCCACACTTCCTGAGCTTCCTGTGGAAGAATGGCCTGGAAAAGGGAAAGCTTAGAGAAAATCTAGGGCCTAACAGAAGTTTTGGCATTCCAGAAGCTTACTTAGGGTGATACACGGTTGCCACTTCCCGGATGGCTGGTACACACGGACTCTGCTCCTCCACGGTTCCCCAGGCAACACAATCTGCCCTCCTCGCAGCTGCAAAGGGGAAAAATGGAGGATGGAGTGGAGTGAAGACACCGCGGCCAAACTCTGTTGCACTCCCTGTGCTGGGCCACTGATAAGCTGCACAGTAGCTGTCCAATGGGAGATATACGATAAGATGTCCGGTGCTGAGCCAACAAAGGTGGCAAATCGCTCCTTTCAGATTAACTTTGTTTGAACTTCACTCGTAATAAACTCATTATAATGCCAACACACATCTCCATCCCAAAAGTTACCCACCTCTGAGATATGACCGCTCCTCACTGAGCATGCGCCCTAAATTTTCAACTGACTGTACCTTTAAATGAAAGCGAGAAACTTTTTCACCAATCAATAACAATACTAAGTATGACTATAGTCACTCAAACTCCACCTGAAAGTAAAGAAAAATATAAAAGGTGAACTAGGGATGAGCGGGGGAGAAAATTCCATCATAAATCCTAGGTCAGTCGACGGGCTGATCCCCCCTTTCCTCTCCTCGGGTCAGGATGCTGCCTGAGGAGATTAAGGAGGAGGAAGGAAGAATCCGTCATAACTCTTGGATCAGTCGAAGGGCTGATTCCCCTTTTCCTCCCCTTGGGTCGGGACACTACCTGAGGAGACTCGAGACTGAGAGCCCTCTCCCATCTTCTGGGGTGAGTGATGATTGCACATTTGTACATCAGAGCTAGCTAAAAACCCCATGCTGTAGTAGAGAATTTCCTATACTGACATCTGAAACCTGCTTTGTAAATGTTGCATTTGAATAAATCACACTGTTTGTGAACTCAAATACTTGTTTGAGGAGGGGGCGATCGGACCTACAGTTGACAGACTGTGAATCCAATACTGCCAGAGTTGAGCTTATAGTAGATTACAATATTTGGTAACTCGATTCGTTCCTAGGAAGGCGATCGAACCTATAGTCCTCAGACTGTGAATCCGATACTGATCTGATATCTCCTTCCCTCCCCACCACCATTATGGCTTTCGAACTGCAACATTTTCACACTTCCTCATGAGGATATTGTGGCAGATGGTGTTGAAAACCTTGCTGAAGTCAAGGTAGACAACATCCATCGCTCTCCCCTCATCCATCCAACCACTTATCCCATTGTAGAAGGCTGTCAGTTTGGTCAAACATGTCGGCTTTATTCTAGTCATCCAGCACCTTTCCTCTTGAAGATGATAGTGTGACTGAGAAATCCTCCTTTGGGGGAGGCTGGAAGACCATGGATTTTACGGAAATATAAGAACAAATTGGAATTTGATTAATTCAAGTGCTGTGAGACAAGGTGGGTCTATCCAGTTTGGTTTACTTTGGTCAACCTCCTCAGGGGCTAGTGGATCCATATCAAGATACAGCTGTATATGGGTTAGGAAAACAGAGGGAACTGAATGAAAGGAACTGAATCTAGGAACTGAATGAAAGAATATTGTCTTTTCAGACAATGACTGACTTTTCAAAAAGTCAGTATCTTAAGTAGGCTGTGTTCCTCAGGAAAAGTTCCTGACAAACCAGAATGAGGATAGATAGAAGAAATGGATATCTGGTTCTGGACTATTGCTTTGTAATTAAATTCATGTGTGTAATTTACCATGATATGGTTGTGAATGATATCCAGTGAGATTGTATGACCAGAGGAACCTTGATGTAATTATTAAAAAGCATATCCCTTAGAGCAATTCTAATGCATGTATTCTTGTCTCAGTAATGTCTAATATGCTAATATTAACAATTCATGATCTACTGAAAGAAAAAGGATGGATGAGGAGTACAAAGACAATAGAAATAATTTCAAATCTAATTGTATCTGACACTTTGCAAGTGAACAACTGACACAGCAAAGGAATCCCAGACAGCTATCATGGTGGTAACTAAGAGTGAATGAGACACATCACTCTGATCTGAATCTGGACTTGAAGTTCAACTTTTCATTAAAATCCCAGGTAGTGTAAAAATTTATGCTTTCTCTACTTGCTAGTCAAAAGCAGCATTTGATGGTATATAACATTTTTGTTCAGATAGTATTTTCTTATGTGTAGAATGAAACTATTAAGTGGCATAAAATAATTCCATTATTAATGGAGAGTGATGAAATCGCTGAGAATAAACAAAGAAAGGATTGAATCCCCCCAAAATGGGATCTATTAGGAGCCATATTTTTTTTTTCCAAAATGAATTACAAAAGAGAAACAAACAAAAATCCACTTTTGTACTATTTGTAAACCATACTGAAAGTTAGGGAAAAATGAAGCAAATGAAAAACCAAGAGAGTTGACCATAATGCTGATAGAAGAAGCTGCATTTCTGAAGTTTAGATGTTGGAAAAAAATATAGAAGGTTATAGAGAAAGTGGCTGAAAAGGTAAAAGGGATTAGAGATGAAAGTATTGGTTACTATTTCAGTAGGTGCATAGTCACAGAAGTAGAACAGATAAACTGTGTAGTGATGACAGAGAAAAAGTTATGAACTAATGTAACGTCAAAAAATAATACAAACATTACAAAAACAAACAAAAAATCAAAGCTGATAGGAGATTATCACCAAGGAGAAAAATATGAAAGACTGAAATGTGATTCACTTTGTTTTACAGCACCAAAAATAATTATACTATATTTCTACCTGATACTTTACAAGTTACAATTTTACAGGAGTTACAAGTGAGGAAAACATATTAATTTACAAAAGAGATAAATTGAAATTTTGTTTATTAAATGTTTTAAATTACTATATATATATAATTTATATATTTATGTTATTTATATTTATATAAGCTTGTTTATAGTGCCTGGCTTCACTTTAGTCTCAGCTAGTAATGCAGTCAAAACTATATTTCTTATATTTTTTGGACAAACGATTTTCTAGACAAGAGAATTGTATTAGGTTTCATCTATCTGTAATTCAGTAAATAGGTCCAGTATCACATGGAAAGCCAAAATGAAGAAAATGGAGGCTTGTTTTTTGGGAATAGGTCATGTAAAGAACTGTTAGAAATACTGCTGTTAATCTGTAGTGATAAAGAGGACACTATCAAGGGTGGAGATTAAAAAAGTATTTCAGAGGACTGAAGTACAGAATGACTTTTCATAAAAATAGTTGAACCAGAATAAACTAATATTAAACTTGATCAATTTATAAAGTGGGTTACAGTTAGCAGTCGAAGGAGAAACAGGTGCTTAACCATCCAAGAAATCCTGTCAAAAATCTCTGATAGTGTATTCAGAAGACTATTGTTTGGTGGAATACTTCAGCAACAACAAATCTGTGCTGCATAGTGAATATAAAAATAAAGTTTTTTCAAAAGTTAATATGTCATAAAGGGTTATAAAATCTTCTCCAAACCAGAAAACATCCCAATCTCAATATCAATCTTATAAAATTTTGGAATATTCAGATAAGAAATTGCAGTGAAAGATAAGCTTTATTATTTAGTCCCACATCTAATTAATAGCCACGATTACTGTTTTGTATAATGAAAAGCTAACTTTATGTTGGATATTTGCATTTTTTACCCCAAATTTTAAGTACTAGTTAATAAATTTTGTGTTTATCGGCAGTAAGAAGAATTTTCAATTTACGTTTTAACACCATTTAATTTCATACAATAATTTAATGGCAAACATAAATCACATGTAATCATTAAGAAAATGAAAAGCTGGTATAGAAGGTTGAGATTTATTTTCCTGAAATTTTACCATTTAAATGTTAGACATATAATTCTGTGCCACATTTTGAAGACTCAAATTTATTCAGTAGATGAACCTAATAGAATATTGCGCACATGTAGAACACTCACATTTAGGTCTGTATATGTAAAGTTTTGTGCATAAGCTAGTTATATAAGTTACCATCGAGACCTATGGGGATTTAATCAGTACGTTAAATGAATCCAAGAGAGCTGTTAAGCCAGAAGTTGTTGTGGTGCTGCTCAGTTACCCACCTGTAATAGTGCCATTGAGAAACCCTATGGCATTTGGGACTTCCATCCAAGACTCTGCAACACTGGATTTTTTCTCCTGAAGCAGCAACAAGATGGAATAAGATAAGGCATTTCAAATAGCATTAGATACATAGTGTGAGCATCTGAATTAAAACTTTGGAGTGTTTGTCTCCCTCTGTTGCTATGGAGGGAATATAGATGATCGTCTCTATGAGAAAAGGAAGGGAAGGAAAGCAAAGGAAAAGAGAGAGAAAAAGAAAAATGATTGCAGACATGGCTGAGCAGGTGCTGTAGAAGACAATGTAGAAATTGATATAAGAATTTGGAAAGATTTTTCATTTTTTCCTCTCATTCATTCACTTTAGTGGACTCACTGAATTTATCAGGTATCAAAGTTTGAAACAAAGATGTAGTTCTTTTACAACACAGTAATAAACTATGAAATTTATTGCTATAGGTAGCTGAAGAAACCAAAGCTAACTGAAAAATCACCCTGGAGTTAGCAAGTATAACAGGGAGATACATTCTGCTAGTAGATAAGCCACCTTTGGTACAGTAACTAAGAGCTTAAATATGCCTAAGTTTTACAAAAATAGGGAAAATATTTCAAGAATTCTGGTGCTTCCCTATCTAAAGGAAGCATCACTTCTGCTGCATGTTCTACCAGCCCTTAATCCAGGTCCAAATTTTGTTTTCCGGGGCTGAGACAGGGTTACTTCCTGACTTTTGGTTGAATTAATTTGGTTACCTCAAATGATCAGTTTAGAGATGCTGTAAGATGACAAACTCCATCTTGCTATTTCTTCTTTTCTTTTAGTCTTCATTCTGACTATTTATCTCACCTTACTCTGGCTCTCTGTGTAGCTTGTGTTGTTAGAATTTTTGGTCTAGGCTGCTGTTTTAGCTTTTATTCTGCATGCTTTCTCTCCCATCCTCCCCATAAGTCCTTGCTTTCCTCATCATTTCCCCTCCGTTCTTATATCCATATTCTCCTTCCTGCTCAAGAAAGCAGAAACAAATCAAGCAAACAGCAGCACCATCAAGATGTGTATAAAATGAACCTAAGTAACCATGTAATTATTCTCACTCTATTGCTGCTGCTCTTTATTGCTCTCACTTATTGTGTCATCTTTCATACTGTAACACTGTAAGCTCCTTGGGGAAGGGACCGCATCATTTATTTTCTCTTTGAAGTACCTTCACCACCTCAGGCACTTTACAAGTAACAAATAATAATAATAACCATTAATCAGGTAATGAGATCAGTAGAAAGCACTAGTCATCAGCAATTAAGATGTTAGCAACAACAGGCAGGTTCATACTTTAGAATTTAGAGTCTTTTCTCCTTGTTCCTTTCTAATTAAGAAGCCAACTTACTTTATCCAACATAAAATATAGGACCTCTCAAAGAGAGATTTTTATTTTATTTTATTTATTTTCCTTCAGAATGAGAAATGAGAAATATCTATAATCCCTAGATTTAAGTGGCCAGTGACTTAAAAATGAATATATGTCTGTTTTCTTATCAAAACTAATTAAACTAATTAAAAATGAGGTTATTGGTTCATCTGACAGCAGAGGGAAATAGATAGAACTGAGGGCCTACATTCTCAAAGGAGCTGAAGGAATTTGATTTCTTTAGCTGCTATAGAAATCCGTTAAGAGTTTGGTACCAACCACCCTTATTATAATCAAGGCTGAATGAATCCAAGATGACCCAGCATTTCCATGCAGCTAGTAGCAAGAAGCATTTTTATACTGTCTGAGCTACGGAGACTAGGTAAAAGAAGCTCACAGGCAAGACAGCGCTTATAACAGTGTTTCCAAATGACCAGCCGATATTAATATTTTTTCCATGACTAGTAAAGCATACATATACAGTATATTTCTGCTTATTTTCCATAAACATTCCACTCCGGATCTATATCCAAAGCTTTCATATAATTATTCTTAATATCTTTAATTATACTAAGACACCAAATAATGTTGATGAAATGCCTTTAATTTCAGTTCTAAGTCTTAGCAGAATTTTCAGAATTAATAGTAGAAAGATGTTGTCTTTATTACTTATTACTTATAAAGTATCTTAATTGAAAATATTGAAAGGGATACATTTTATTGTTATATCATTCTAGTGAATGCATCAATTTAATCTTTGAAGACTTGCCATTTTCCCTAAGATTTATTTTTCCTCTGCAGTTCTATCAGGGTTTGCTGCATGACCTAAAGCTTTGTTCAGTATTTTACTTTTCTCCCACTGACCTTTCTTCATTCATATTTTAACACTTGCATGCCCCACTCTCTCTATATCCCGTCCTATCTCCTAAGCAGCCCTACATTAAGGCCATCTACCTGGTTTTATTTGTAATTTTATAGAAGGTATATACAGAGCTTATGTAGACATATAATTCAAAACAATAATACATTACAAAACCTAAGTGGCATTTATGAATCACTTCTGAAAAAAAAAATTCTCTAGAATGCCCACCTTTGTAAAGACAAAGGTAAGTCAAAATATAAAAGGAGATGGGAGAAAGTAAAATAAAAATTAAATTATATATTTTATATATAATTTATTTATATATATAATATAAATATATTACATATAAATATAGCCATTCCAGTGGAGATATCTAATACACTCCTGCCTTTTTCTTGGATTATTCTTATTCACTAAATCAGTGGGAAATTGGATTATAACTTCCTTGGGACAGAAGATATATTTTATTTCTATAGTGAGATACATGCTATACATTTGGGAATTAGAGACTAAACCATGACATGGAAGGCTTCATTTCTGTGCTTCATGGTTCACATGCTGCTCTGGAGGTTTTTTCCCCACAGATTTAGAGCAAAAATCTCTTTTCCATTTCATAAAAGAATTGCCTACGCAGTTGCTAGAAGGTGTGGTTAGAGTATGTAGTAGCACACTTGGGATATTTTAATGAAAGAAGCATGAGTGAGAGTGGTAACAAAGTCTTCTAGTAGGGACAAAAAATGAATAAAAATAAGAGTCACAGCAAGCATATGAGAATCCTGGAGGGTACTGACTTTGTGAACATGTACTAGGGCCTGTGCCATTGCAAATTTACTTCTGTTACCTCCAAGGTTAGCCAGATTAGCATGCTTTCCCTCTGTTCTGTTGTCATACTTTATGCTCTCTGAAATTACTTCCCCTCACATCCTTATCATTATTAGAATAACTTCTTCTCTCATTCATTCCCCAGGAAATATGCATCTATTTAAGGATTATTTATATTTATTTATTATGCATCTATTTATTTATTTACTTATTTATTAAGTAAGCAACTGGATCACACATAAGAAGCTATTCCTAAACCAAATGGCCTCTTTTCAGTAGTGGCCAGTGGCAGAACAAGAGGAAATGGCCACAAACTTAAACACCGAAAGTTCCACAGGA
>JAWLRI010000122.1:624919-658901 GCA_034781795.1 Crypturellus tataupa
AGGGGGGTTGGACTAGATGACCTCTAGAGGTCCCTTCCAACCTTAGGCATTCTATGATTCTATGATTCTATGAATGCAATCTTATTGAAAGAAAGAAGTGCATGGAGACAGAGTGAGTAGTATCATAGATTTTCCCTTAGTATTTGAGAAAGATCAAAATTTCAGCTATTGGTGCGTACACACCGGTAGGGGGAAGAAGTAAACACCAGTTAATCTCTTGTGGAAAATCTAATCCTGGATTATTTTGTATCTCTTATGGTGATGCTTGATATTTGCTGTTTTTACTTCCTACTCCTGGGCTCTAAATTATCATGTGGCACACTCAGCTGTTAAGGACATGACGTTTGCCGTATTTTCACTACAGTGCTGGGAGTGGACTGAAAGTCTTCAGAGATCAAGGCCGATAACTGATGACATTCTCACTCACTGACCACGACATACACTTACCCCTTTTCCCATTAACCCCCACATTAATTGAAAAATAAAAGGAATACCTTTCAGTTGAACAAATGCTAGGTTTTATTTTATTACGCTGATGGAACATAATATATTATAGGGCATCAGTAGCATTTGATTTACAACACTGCAGTGAGGACTTTCATTGTTAACATTAAATGATGAACAGGTTTCACATATTCTACTCTGTAGCCCAACACACTTTGGCTGTGACAGCTATGCTGTCCAGCGATCAGGCATATACTGAGAAAGATCGCTGAGACAGATTTTCTAAATACATAGCCGATAATCACATTTCCCTACACAGTATCATCTGCAGAACCTTATGTCTTGCAGCTCACTGTCCTTATTCAGCATGTGTCTCTGATAATTCGTTTTCCTTTGGCATTTTCTCTGGAGTTAGTGTTGAGTGGGAATGTGGCACAGGCTGTTCTTGTCCTCATGTGAAAGGAGGTACTGTGATTTCACCCACAGCCTCAGCAGTTAGCTTCCGAACTGCCCAATTTCTTATTTCTTCCTGGAGGCTTTGTGCAAGGACTGTGTTCTGTGTTTATAACTGACAACTACTTTGCTGTATGTTGCCTTGTGTGGGCCAGACTACCAGGGATATCGGGCTCAGAGGATGAGGTCACTGCTTTGCCAGGCTGTGTACCTCTGTGTCAAACTGAGACACAGTTGGCATGGGGAGCAAAAGGTTGCTTAAGAATTCCCCATTGAATCAAGGTTTTCTTACCAAAGGAGGTGCAATATTTGTCTCCTGTGTATGTCTAAGAGTCTCATCAACAAGATCTAAAGACTAATTTGTTTCAGAAAATTCTGGGATCTTTTAATTAGGACTAAAATTACCTACAGAATTTCAGTACAAGCCCAATACATTTCCCAGCATGTATTTTCCATTAATCTTAACTCTTAGTTTGAAGGGATCCTTCTAAGGTCCTCATTATATGAGACAAGGGAGTCTACATGTGATCATGGAGGGTCATAGACTCTCCTGATATGGACTTTACTCCTACCAATATTTTGGATCTTCTAGTCTGTGATCTAGCATGCATTCTAGCTCTTTGAGTCAGGTGGCTGCTGTGAGGTGCAACATGGGTTGGTTGGGTGATAGGTGCAATGGTCTGGGCATCTCAGAGTAATCTACTACGAATGGAGATGTCCCTCGTATTCAGCTACTTTGCCTTCTCCCCGATTTAGTGATTGCAAATACCACCACAACAATTTTCTGGTATGTTGCAAAGGATTATATAATACCGTGTTATAGGTAAACAAGTGCAATGCAATTTGAGCTCCAAAAGGACAGTTAGAATACCAAAATTAATACTCACATTTATAGTTTCAAACATAAACTCCAGTTCCTCTCAATCTTGCAAGAAATCTGTTTCACCTGTGGAGTGAGCCACTCCAGGAAAAAGATTTTCTGTGGCTGGAGCAGCCTTTTCTAATGTTCTTATAATCCTGTAAAAATTAGGAAGCTGATCCATACAGTTGGTAACAATGATAACATATTTATTACTTGATTCAGATTGTAAATAAGATTGTAAAGCAATATCAGCAAATTTTAACAAGTCAGGAATTTCAGGAGAGAAATCTTGATGTATAGCGCAGCCTACCTGCCGCCAGCCCACCACCCACCGGCTGGCACTGCCGCTGTCCTGGCCCACTCACGCCGATGTCCCGCGCAAGGGCCCAGGCCGCGTATTCTTTTTCCCCCGGACACCACTCGTTACCTCCCCACACCCAGAGGGCCGAGGCTCCCTCTTACCCAAGATGGATTCTCTCCAGGCAGGAAACGCTGCTGCGGGGAGTGGCAGCGGTAGGTGGAATCCCTGCTGGTTCCCCTCAGGAGTTGCAGGCTCAATGGAGTAGGCCCGTGCGGTATGCCCTCCGCCGCAACACACAAAACCACTTCACAGAAGCTCGTGGCACGGCTCTCTTTATTTCCTGTATGCAACACCTTTTAAAACTTAGGGAATGGGAGGGAAGTAGGAGGGGGACAGGGAGGAGCAAGGGGTCTGATTGGTGTTAGGTAATTAGGGGTTCTGGACGATTGGTCAGTCCCAGTCGTTGGGCGGGTATCCCGGCCAGGGCAGATCTCCCTGGCCCCCACCACTGGGTTTCCAGAACCTTCTAGATGATTCCCTAGGCTGTGCCATACTTGGGAGTCATACAGAGGGCAGGAGGACCCCCCTGTACAAGTCCCAGCTGCGCATACTCACACTAGGGGTTACTCAAGGGACATCACTAGATTACATAGGGTGTCCCTTAGCCTTTTGCAACCCCCTACAAAATCTGATGGTAATTTATGAATATTTTGAAGAGATTGTCTAATTACAGAATACAGTATATAGTTCTTTGCATATATTACAAAGAATTATGTCAATGAGCCAAACCTCTTGTGGGCTACAAAGGTTGAGTCAGTGATTACTGACTTTGGCCTAATCATTAGCACAGCAGTTGGCACCATCAGCAATTCCTGCATGTGGATGGACCTGTACCTTGCAAAATGGATATGAGACTTGTTACTTTTGTATAGCAATCTCATATTAAAATACATTCAAATGAGATTTCAGTCCAATTTGCTGTATGTTAATTGATGCGAGACCACCCATCAGTGACATGGGATATGACTCCAACTTCAAGACCTTCTAGACTACTGTAATCAAGAGGAAAGCTCAGAAAGTCCCTGTTGATCTCTGAAGACTCTCAGTCCGATGCGGACAAGCCTGCCTTTGAGAAGAGAGTTCTGGAAGAGACTTACTGAGCTCTGAAAGCTGAAGATAGGTCCCAGGGTGTTCAGGTCGCCTTTAGGCAAATATGGCTTTTTCATCTGATGTAACGGGCAGGATTTAGGAAAGAATCTTATCCTATCACTTAAATGAAAGGATTGCTCAGTTCTTTGTCTATCAGAAGGGTCACATTCCACTCTCTAGGTAAAACTCTGCTATTTAAGGTGTAACTTTCTCACAAAAGACAATGTATTCCACAGGATCATGCCCTTAATTATCTGTCTTTTGAGACTCAACACTTCCTTATTTTTTTCCAAATTTCCTTTTATATATAAAACTCCTCTACTCTCTTCTGTTTTATCTTGGTCTGCTTTAAACAACCTGTAGTTGAATTTCCCTTGTGTTTCAGTTTATTTCAAAGTTCTTTCTACGTGTTTTAAATATTTTTGTTCCAATATACATGTTAGAGAGACATAGAGACTACTTACGAAATTCTAATTTATTCATAAAAATACATTTCTACAAAGATCAATACATTATCTTCATTTTTTTACACTGTGTTTACATTTACCGTTCTGTATATTTCCAAATTCTTTTCCTTTTTCTGGTCATATGGGTATAATTTTTTAAAGATTAGATGTTGCTTTTTTAAATTTATTTTTATTGTGTAAATAGGGAAATTATCTTGACAAAAATGTGATCATTTGTCTTGAAGCTACATTTTATTTTGTATGTTGAAGTAAGCCTTAAGATTTTAATCTATCTTAAACAAATCTGTCATTATGTTAAAACAAGCAACATTTGGTGGTTAAAACCCATAGATGTCCATAATAAATAAATATTATCATTCTCAATTGAAAAGCTAGTGCAAAAGTCTTTGGGAAGTCATCTCTTCAAATTAAATAGTCTCTGAGACAGAAATTACATGTTTTTTGGACATTTTGTGAACAATGTCAAAATAACTTTATACACCTTGTGACACATATTTCTTCAGTTGTACAAAATACCTGATTGTTACATTTTGTTTTGCATTTTTTCTACTGTACCATCTATCGTAGTGGGACAAACACTTTATGATGTAAAAGCAAAATTACTAATTACCCTCTTAAATCAACTTTTTCAGCAACCATAGTTCCCTTCAGTAGACAACAACAATAACAACAAAAACACAGTATGTTTCTGAAATAACTTTTCAGCTAGCTTAAATAGTAGCAGTGGTAATCAGAAAGAGCTGAAATTGTTTCACTAACTCTAAAGGATTTTCAATTTAAGCATTATTTTACTCTCATATAAATTTTCCAACATATTAAGTACTTTTTTATCATAAAATCAATATGATATTCTAAAAATTGCATTTTATTAGTCTACAGGCCAAGTTACTTGAATGTTTCAGCACTATTTAACAATCAACCATTTAACACTTTAATTTGAAATCGATCATTAAAGATTCATTTTGTTTCACTATGACTGTTTGTAAACATCCTCAATTTTCTTGTGTCTTCATTAGTACCTTGTCATCTTCGGATTAGTTTGTAACTATTAGAATCACTCTAAGGCCTCAGCAAAATACATTTCATTAGAGTCCAGC
Organism: Crypturellus tataupa; assembly: GCA_034781795.1. Classification (NCBI taxonomy): domain Eukaryota; kingdom Metazoa; phylum Chordata; class Aves; order Tinamiformes; family Tinamidae; genus Crypturellus; species Crypturellus tataupa. The sequence goes on from JAWLRI010000122.1 coordinate 629,693, forward strand.
TGATAAAGTGAACCATCAGGTAACAACTTAGGTAACTGATCACATTAAAATGAAACATTGATTAAAAATTTCATGGACAGAAGTGGCCCTGGTGTTAAGAAGCATTTCTCTCCCTTCCCTGCAACTAATCACCGTGCTAGTGGTCAGTACTCAGTTTCTCTATTGAGACAAACTGTTGTTCAAGATAATCTTTGGTAAACCCATCAATAACATTTGCTAGTAAATAGAAAATGCTGCAAATAATTTTTCTTTATATCTGGTTTCAGATTTTTCAACTTGTGTGGTCTGGCTGAAGCAGAAGTATCTTTTTTGTTGTTCTTTGGTTTGTGCAGTGTCTAGTAGTAATATAATAAATATCAATAATATAAAAATAAGTAATTTATAACATATATAATATCTAATTTATACAAGTAATATATTAAATAAAGACCTATCGTAGTCTCTTCATTCTTCCTCAGCAGCAGCTAAACCATTTGGCATTCATATCCATCTTATGTATTTGTTTACCAGCATGGCAACTCACATAAGCAGTCTATTTATTTTCTGTGTAACAAAAAAAAAGGCACTGCACTTTGGTTCACAGAAAGTTAATTTAGACCATCACATAAACAGGTTCTTTATAGTTAAAATGAAACATGTCAAAACCATGTCATGGCACTGTTTAAAGGAGGCATTGGAAGCCCTGAAGCACAGGCCAGTCTTTTTTTGGAAGACCTTGATCTTCACAGTAAGAAAACTAGTATGTGTAGTCAAATGAAAAAAAAAAAAAAAGCTCATAATGTACACAAACTCCTCTCTATTACATCTCTGGAGTAACAAAACCTGAGATCATAGGCTACAAATGAGGTGCAGCAGTCCCATGGGTCAGGTCCCGAATCAGGGCAATCTGGAGACCATGACACTTGATACTAATATAGATTCATCTGTGAAATGGACCGTGACTGCCATGTAAGAGAGGAAGGAAACAGGATTTTTCACTCAGAAGGATATAACACAGGATTATACATGACTCTGAGGGCTTTTCTCTTTCCTTCAGCTCATGATAACTTGCTCTGTCTTCATATTGTAAAAGTATCTTAAAAAATAGCAAACAAAATGAATTGCTTACTGCAACTATATATTTTTTTGCTACATTTATACCTTAACTAAAAAAAACAAAACAACAAAACAATAACAAATTAAAATCTACAGATCTGGCCAGCCAGACTTAGCATAGCCCTGAAAAAGGATTATTTCGAAAATGATTACACCCATGCTATGATGTCTACAAAACACTTTATAATGGTTAAACAGCTGGAGGGAAATCCAGAGTCTACAGAAGTTAATGAGAGCTTTTCCACAGACTTCAATGAGGTCAAGATTTTACCCCCAGCATGCTGTGATCTTTGCTTATCACATTCTTCATAACTTTCCCATTGTGACTTGGCTCCATTTCTATTTTTCTCATCTCCTAATTCTTATATTTTTGTCTGATTAAAGAACTATTACAGAGAAGGACAGTTCAAACACTTTGCCTTGATCTCTGATTTCAAGGCTTATATACTGAAATACCAAATACACAAGAATTTTCATTTTAATATTTATCTCATTATTCATATCTCTTAATTTAATAAGATTTTTATTTAATAATTCAAAACATATACATACAAAGAGACTTGGGAGATATCTTCAGTCTAAGCAAAATTAAAGAACAGAGACCCTGCCTGTGGTAGCATCAGAGGTCAAACCCAGTTGAAGTAAATAAAGCAGGAGCAAAGCGTGGTAGTTGATTGCTTTATGGTTTATACCCTTCTCATATCTTTCTTACATTGTTCTCTTACATGTGGAAACTCTCATGGATTTATAGCTCACTGTTAGCATTTCATCATCTAAATAAATGGATAAGGGCTCAACTATATACCTACATATACTCATAGAGACACAGCGTAAAGCTAAGCCTCTCCACATACCACACTAACTTATATCTTACAGATAATATCAAGGGACTGCTTTCAAATAAGTAGTCCTATCAAATGATGTCTCCTCTGATTTATGCACGAGTTTGTCTCACACTACGCAATATAGACCATCTAGATGGCCAATGTCTCCACATGCAGAATAGGTATTAGGACCTCTATTCCTTCATGATGCAAAGTGTTAAGTTGGGTCAGTAAATCACAAACTAATCTAATTAGATGCTACTGGGACATATAGTCAGAGACATAATGAACCACAGAAACTGAAAGTAGCTATGATCTTACCCTACAATACTTTTAAAAGTAGTTTAATTTTTTTTTTTTTTTTTTTTCGCCCTTTGAAAGGAAAAGACACAATGAAAGTCTCTTATTTCCTGCACAGAATAGTATTTTCTTGTCGTTAATCCATCCCTGGCCTCCTAAGTAAGGGAGAAAAGCTTTTTCATGTTTACATGGAGACATCTGACCTACACATGCTATAATACCATCTGTAAGTGACTAATTTTTTACACAGAAGTAACTTAGAAGTATTTACAGATGTGACTTAGAGGTAAAGTTCAGTAAGGATACAGCACAAAATTCTGCAGCACTTTCAACACCTCCAATCATGAGGAAAAAAAATGTTGATGATGATTGAAAATTCTTTTGCTTGTTTTCTTGTTCGTGAAAAACAAGCAACTTATTCTTACTTTCGTTCTTCTAAAGCAATTGTCTTTTCATTTGACAACTAGTGAAAAAGGGTGCTGAGATTATGACTAATTTCATTGCTTATGTGTCAGCAATGTCTTACCTTCCTAAATATTGTGTATCAATTCTTCCTTTTGCCATCCATATTGCTGAATCCTCATGTGTGAGGATATCGCCTCTCACTGCCTGTTCTTATCTTCCAGTAGGAAAAACTGACAAAACAGTCTTGTTTTCCCACTGGGAAAACAATGGGGATGAACTTTGGGATGTATTTGTTAATTTTTGTTGTTTTCCTTTTTTTTTTTTTTTTTTTGTTAAGCAGCTTTAAAATGCTATCAGGAATAGTGAAATCTCACTAGGGAAACAATGTTCACTTTGGTACATTGGGATAATGAAAAGCTGTGATTGACAGAGACCACTTTAAAATGAAAGAGGGAAAGAAACTTGAAACTACATATTTCAGCAGTGGCAGGAGATGAAAAATAATCAAAGCTCCCATCATTATTAATGTAGACTAACATGAGCCACACTGCAATTATTCGGTATAACTGAGTCATCCCATATCACCAGACCTCCACTACCTTTTCCACTCTTCCTTTCTTCTGCCATAACAAATGTTCTGTCTGATATCTCTTTCTGTGACAGCACTTCTTTACATGACTCTTTCTCTAAAAGAGAAGATCCAGTTTGGAATCTTTCATCTCCCGGATGGGCTCAGGATTCAGCAATATAAAGACACATTTGACAGATGGACTTACTGACACTAACACCTTTAATTAAAACAATATAGATACAAGTACAAATGAATACGAATCGATTAGTACAAGCGAATACAAAAAAGTTACTTACTGAATAATACTTGCCAACAGGATTACAAGACCACACATCTCTCCCCGAGAGTAGACTGGAAGGGCTGGCAGGCTCTCAATCGTAGTGAGTGTCTCCGCAGGAGACAACATTAGCCTCGATATTGGGAGTCTCCATCCCACCTGAGTCTGCCCTTATGTTTTATTCCCAGGGCATCCTGTCATGTAAGGCCAGTACATGACAGGGGCTGCCCAGGGGTCTGTAAATCTCCACCTTCCTGTTATACAACCCTTCTAAGTCTGCGCATGTGCACATTCCAGAAGGGAGTCTCATTCCTCAATTTGATGGTCCTGCTTTTCTTATTCTTCTCATTCTCGCAGTGACTTTGGCTTTCAAATTTCCTTAGACGGCATTTTGTAGTTAGGTTGGCAACAAACCAGCCTGAATATTCCTCCTAGGCTAACAAACTTCTTTGTTTGTTTGGATAACATGTAACCACTATGTGCTTTCCATTCTTCTCCAGAGATCTAGGTGTTACAATCTTCCTTTGTTGGTGGCCTCTGTTGAGCATTATCAAAGTTCAGTATTTTTCCTCCAAGGTCTGGATTTTGTTTTGCACAATAATTATTTATGACTCTATAGATCATAAAAATTTCCACCTTCAATACAATTTCTCACAAGTTTTATCCAAAGCAAATCTGGTATTGTTGGATGGTCTGTATATGTCAAAGACCCCAGAAACTTCATCTCAAATTCTATGTCAAGCCAGAGCATTCACAACCTGGTCCACTTACATTTAAACAATTAAAAATGGAAGGTATATAATATTAAAAGATTTTATTAAAAAAAAAAAAAAAACTTCCAAACAGATTTCAGCAGATTTCAGATAGTAATAACCTTTCTATACCTATGGAATACAATACTGTTAACATATTCATTACTGTGAATGAATATGTTATCTCCTTTCATTCTGTGATGTAAATTGTTGGTTTCTTCTTCAAATTGGGAACAGAAGAGTTTAAATGGAATGATCCTGCCAACTCTTGCATTTTCTGATGTCTCATACTCTCTGATATTTTTTATGGCTTCTACTGAATTGCCTTCCTTATTGCAATCTTAGATGTCATGTCTGCTCCTTGATGTCCACTAATTCAGATTAGTGTACTTCATGCAGCTATCCTATCACAGCTAATATGGTTGGTTTTATTCTTATTTTACATCCATAGAAATTTTTGAAAGGAAATTTTACTGTTTCTCATGTATTCACAGATTTCTCACTATATTGAAACAGAGTGATAAAGGTTTCCTCAGCCTGTTACTTGTTTATTTGTAGTAAGTAACATTTAATTTCTTAGGACAGGCTTTGTGATTCCACTTCCCCAATGACTCAAATAGTTCACCATGAGGGTATAATTTTAATATCTCTCACAACGAAGTTATCAAAAAAAAATTCACCTGGAAATGTAAAATGATATCCATTACCATAAATAATATATCATTGATTTCCATTGTGGTTAATAATGTAAGTCATGTATATAATCATAAGATTAGTATTAATCATGATGGGAAGCAGAGTTAACATTTACCATAATAATCATGGCATAAAAACAAGACAAGAAATTATTGAATAGGATTTGTAGGAAGATCATGCCAATGTTCATCATCTACTTTTGTTGAGTGAAGGGAGCAACATAGGATTTGATGTTTTGTTATTCAGTTGACAATTTCATAATAAACTCAGTCAGGTAGATCATCAAAGTGCAGATGATTACAGTGGTCATGCAGACTGCTATGCATGTATTCATATGCCAATTTGCTTATCATAGGAACCCTGCATGATGTGGCATTCTTGAAGCAAGTATATTTTCCAAATATATAATTTGTTGTTGTTTTAGTATATTTTACTATTTTTGATTGTATTTGTTTTCTGATTGTTTTTAGAAAAAGGTAGACCTATCATATTAGAAATAGACAGATTATTCTCCTGATTGAAACACAAATTTTAGAGACTAACTGTAGATCATTCCTAAATTATCTTGAAGGAGACTGATGTTGCTCATATATATTTATATATATATATACACATATATATTTATACAGGTACATCACTTTTGTGTAGCAAACTCATACTCAAGTGGATTCAAAAGAAATTCCAACCTACACTCTTGTATGTAATTTTATGTTACTACAAGTTATTCACTTGGCTCTAGTATGGATTTTGGCTCTTCAATGTTTAAATTACCACATCTTAGCCAGAAGCAGAAAGTGATTTCCATTTGTCATTGTCTGAGGTACAACATAACCTTTCCCAAGAAGGATTTGCTTGTGTTACTCTGTCTTGAGGTCCATACTTTATGTGATGGCATCATTCTTCAGATCATTTCTTTATTGTTAAAGCCAATAGTTTATTACTGAGCATAAATCTGATGTTTTTCCCCGATTACAGATTTCATATTGTCTGGAATGTGAACATAATAGTAGAAACGTTTAATGAACCTGTTCAGAACATGGAAAACTCTTTCCTTGTGTGCTCACACAAGAAATCTTTGGCAAAACATTTGCATTCAAAGCAAAACTTACATATTTCCAGCTTATTGCCAATTCTGTTTTCCTTGGCATTTCATTTGCAATTTTATAGGAGCAATAAGCAGTTTCTGAAATTGAAAATGCCTTCTCTATCTTGCTCCTCACCCTTTTCTTTGTTTGCTTGTGCAAAAACACACATGCATTTAACAGTTAAAAAAAATAATTTTGCAAAGCAGTACCTAGATAGAACTAATATTTTGCAAAAGAGAAAAGAAAAAAAAAAACTGCTGTTCCTGCTATTTTGCTCGTTTTGTACATCTCTTTTAACTGTAAGGTAACTGGGGGGATCCTATGTGACTTTTCAGCTGATAATTATATATGAAAACATCAGAATCCTTCTTATACAGTAAAAATAATGTGATCTACATTACTTATGTAATATAAGTGACATCAGTACAATTGTTTTCCTGCCATAGGCCTCAGGTTTTATATACCAGTGATGGAACAGTTCCATTTGAAACATACACACACACACACACACACAGAGAAAGGGGAAGAGGAAGAAGAAGAGGAAGAGAAAAACAAAGATGAAAACTTTGCATTTTGGACTTAAAGGAAGCATATTGGTGAAAACAGACATTCATTTCATATTATACAACTAATCAGATAAAAGTTCTGGATATTCTCATTTTTTTCCCAGCCTTATTCCTAGCAACAAGGTATTTCTATCTCATTCTGAGATAGAGTATGCTGAAAGCAGTGTTCTCCATGGGTCCCTTTTTTGAAAGATAAGTAAAGATATGAGAGAAATTCAAACTCATTTCTCTCTTTATAAATATATTTAAATTCTTTCTTGCCATCCAGCTGCTTTACTGATGTAACAAACTCTTTCAAACTTCTTCATTTTGTATAGCAAGGTTTATATAACTTGTGAAAGTTATTTTGGAAGTTGTCTATTTGGCATCAGGGAAACATAGCTGAGTATTAAGAATTTAATTTTGTATGTGAGAGCTCTTTTTTTTTTTTTACCACACTAATGCAATCTAGCAGATATCTAATTTGTCCATAGAACTTTTATTTTTCTCTGGTTTAACCTGAAGAGACAATAGTGCTAAGAGATAATTGACCTCTCAGGTAAAACATGCATACAGACTTCAATCTAAGTAGAAGCAAAGGGTCTGTGAAATTTAGTTGTTGATTTGGGAGTCTCTTTTACAACAGTCACTTCAGTGGGCAGGTTCTTCACTAAGCCTGCCTGTGTTATTAATAGCTGACACACTCTCATATTTGAGTAATATCATTTTGCAATGAAAAATTAAGTTCAAGTAACAATCTATCCTGAATTTGTGTAATATATGTCTTCTATTAATTAGTGTCCTAAGTAGTTAATCTGCATTATCACTAAATTCTGCACTGAGTGAAAAATGGAAAACTGTAATATACTGGCCTGTAATTTCTTCATAAATTTGTGCATGCTACTGAGTCAATGACATTCAGAAACTGTATTAACCTTTGAAGTAAAAGGAATTGTCAAGTAGCAACAGCTGAAGCATATGTATCACCTCTATCTGGCAAGGTGTGGAAAATATACTCTTCTCCAATGCTGAACCAATGCAGCAAAACAGTATGTCAGGGCGTGCTTATCCTGCAAAATCAACAAAATCAATCATAAAGATGTCATTCTTAGCACTGATACTAAATTAAAGAAAATAATAATAATAACAATAATAAAGATATTTTGAACAAGGAAGAAAGATAACAAATTCTGGAACAGCCAGAAAAAGAAACTAGCTCATGACCCACTGTTTCCATGGGTTAATGTAGTAAAGAGAAATGATAATGGATTTATTCTGACAGTTACAGCAAAGCCATTTCTATTGTCTTCTTGACTTCTGAAGTTCTTTTGAGTCTAATCAAAAAATATCATTTGGAGGAACCAGGTTATTTGTAGGCAGTAGCATGCTCTTTTTATCAAGGAACAGAAATAATTTTGGTTAATAGTGATTAAAGAGATAAGTTTAAATTAACAGAGAACAGAGATAGTAATGGAGAAGAGTTAAGGAAATTAATTGCTGTCAACTCCTTGTGGTAGGTGTACTGTACAGATAGATACTTGTATTGAAGAGAAGAACAATAATAATACACTAAAGTTCTAATTGGAGTTAGGAGTAAACATTTAAGGGTAGCAAGTAAGAAAAAAGATTGAATCTTCTAATGTCTGAGACAGCAGGATACTAACCTTTTTTTTTTTCCTTAACAGGACTAACAGGCCCACTACCTGAAAGAATAACAATTACCTGACCTGGTTAGAAGGGGGAGAGCAGGTGGCAATCTTCCACAAAAATGGGACAATTAAAGAAAGAAAGAAAACTGACCAAATTGAATTTATTGTTGAGAAACCTTCCCAGCTGAGTAAAAGAACTGAGGCCTAATCAAACTAGACCTCTATCTTCTTTCAAAGATGGGATAACTACATACTTCTTTGCAGAGAGAGTGGTTATGGCACACAAGAATCACTTTTTTCTCTTCTATAAAATAAGAAAATCTGTAATAATCTGTATATAATAATAATAATATCTGTAATAACATTTTCTGGTGCAATTTTCCACCTTCTTCAGTTTTTGAACACCAACATACATAATTCCATATTGTTGGATCAAATTAAGTTTGTGTGTGCCATCACTAAGGCACTAGTATATTTTCAGACTATTTGACAGTTATATAACTATAATACAAATGTATATATAACTCTGACTTTATCAGAAATGTCTGAGACATCTATGACTACATGGCTTTCTCACCTAAGATCATTTCACCTTGTTGAATAATGACAATAAATTATTTTGAAAGCTTACTAATCAAAACATTTGAGTTGATTGGCACAGAGAAAATATTAATTCAAAGACTTAAAATCCAGAAATTCCAATAAGTGTGAAAGATTTAATGATGCTCTTTTTGTTATTGCAGAACTATGGCTTTGCTACATAATTTTATGCCTTGATGTTAGGTTGATTATGATCATATAATAACTGAGGTTTAAAAATGAATAAAGTTTTTTTTCCTACATCCTTTTCTCTGTATTTAGAAGATTTCTTGATTTTTACAAAAGCAGGTAAATGACTTACTGAATGTTTTCAGCAGATTATTTGCTTAAGAGTTGAGAAAATATTGTGAATTCTTTAAATAAACATTATTTGTTTATTTAAACAAATATTGCAACTAATAATAAACAAATATTGCAAAACATTATTCAATAACACTAATTAACTCAGGTCTATGCAATCACTCAAAATGGCCTTGGATATTTTCGGTTAGGTAAGGTTACCTTCTGCCGTCAGAAGTGGTCTTTTGCCTTATACAGAAAGAGACACATAAAGATATTTTACTTAATGAGCAAATGACCCATCATGAGTAGATAGATAGCTCTGCTACCCAGGATATAGCAGAGAAGAAGCTGAGATAGTCTTTATCTACTCCAAACTTCTTTCAGACCTTGAATACTCAGTAAGGAAGAAATGCAGTTCTGCTTGATGATTTGCAAGGAAAGAAGCTGGTCATGAGTCAAAGCATTATAGAATCATAGAATCATTAAGGTTGGAAGGGACATTTAGAGAACATCTAGTCCAACCTCTCTGCACATGCAAGGTCAACTAGAACATGTTGCACAGGCCTGCGTCCACGTGGTTTTTGAAGATTTCCAGACAAGGAGATGCTTGGCAACTTGTTTCAGTGCTCTATCACCTACACTGTCAAGAAATTTTTCCTTAAGTTCCTGTGGAGCTGTTGGTGCTTCAGTTTGTGGTTGTTTCCTCTAGTCTTATTGCTGGCCACCACTGAAAAGAGACTGCCCCCATCCTCCTCACTGCCTCCCTTGAGGCACTGATCAGGTCTCCTCTCAGCCTTCTCTTCTCCAGGCTGAACAGGCCGAGCTCCCTCAGCCTCTCCTCATAGGGCAGATGTTCATCCTGATCATCCTCATGGCCCTGTGCTGGACTCTCTCCAGCAGCTCCACATCCCTCTTGTACTGGGAGGCCTAGCACTGGACACAGTACTCCAGATGTGGCCTCACCAGGGCTCAGTAGACGGACAGGATCACCTCCCTCAACCTGCTGGAGATGTCTTCTTAAGGAGGACATCATCTTCTTCTCAGGATCCCATTGGCCTTATTGGCCACAGGGGCACACTGCTGCCTCATAGTCAACATATCTCATTTATTGCATCACATGCATACATCACTGGATTGGAGAAGTTAAAGGCTAAGGAGAAGCTAAGAAGAACAAATAGGAGAGAATGACAGAGATGTCTCTCAAAGCACTATACATTTTATTATTTTCCCTTTCTATAGTGTACACAGTTTATATAAAACTAATGATTGCAACTGAAATTGGCAGTCCCAATGCACAGCTTCCCCTTAGGGAAGGTAGTAAGAGGGTAAAGGTAAATCAGCAAGAGTTTCATGCCAGCTTCAGGATCAAGGACCCAAAATAAGACAAACTTAATTCCCTCCTTTCCCTTCAGTTTTTGAAGGCTTATTGACACAACAATACTATTCTCCTATTTCAGAAAGGAGTTGTGACTTAGGTTTCATCTTCAATGTTGCTTATCAAATGATGGTGAAGACAAAACAATCTTTTTTTTTTCTTGAGAAGTGTTCTACAGGATTCATGTCATCAACATCTTTCATCTGTGTCTGAACCTTTCCATAAAATTTGGACACTTTTATCTTATACTCGCCTGTTTCATTTCTTTATAATTACCTTTTACTTAAACATGATCCACATACTTTCACTTAAAATATTTTAAAGTGCTAAATTGTCACTCATATGCAGAATTCAAATACTAATTAGGGACAATCATATTTGATAAATTCTGTTAAAAGCAGTATATTCCTAAAAGCAGTTCAATCATTTACACTTTAATAACTGACCTGCAATACAAAAGCTTGATAGTCTAAAAAGTTTTATAGAGGGCAGAGTTCAGCTTTCTAGTATTGAAAAGTGGATTTTTTAAGGCTCAGCAAAAGAGTAAACAGAAATAAACAATATGCAAAAGAATTATTACTGCATTGAATCTTGAAAATAACCTTCAAAGTGTTACCACCACAGAAGAAACACTAGAAAAGTGGGAAAAAAAATAGAAATTACTGTGTGTTCTAAAAATTTAGGATAAAGAAACAGTAATCCCCCCACTCTCAAAAATGCCATAATGATGTTGGATTTTCTCATTGTTTATATTTGAAGAAATCATCAGCCACCAGGAAAATAGGACAGAGAAAGAAGAATGAAATAAGAAAATAATTTGACATCCTATGTTTTAACCCTTATCCCTAAAGTACCAAAACCTCCCCCATCCCTTGTCTTTTACAGCAACTCATATTCATTCAAAGTAAATGACAATGAATGGCTCATTTTAGAATACTTAGTTGTCAAACTGACCATAAATTGGTTCAGAGTTAAACAAGGCTGAAAATGTGGAGAGTACTCTGTGACAGATGAAATACGCAATGACAGAAATAATGCATTGAGTTTTGCACAAATAGACTGATGATCTTGCACTGGATATAACAATTCAGAAGTGATTGTCTAAGCTTTTTTTTTTTTTTTTTCCCCCTTAATCTGCTCTCTGGGAATTGTAGAGCTCAGGTCTGGGTCCAAGGGACAGTGCTCTCAGGAACATGGAATCTATTGTCGTGGAGTTTTATCTTCTGAAAGTCTACAGTGCCAGAACATCTACCACCATAAAGTATTGCACTGAATATACCTTCACTGTTATTTATTCAAAGCTTACTCCCAGTGTGTCAATTTATACAAATTCTAAACATTTTTTCAAATTTTACTTCATGCAAACTCTAGATATCACCTGTATCCATGTATCCATAATGATCAAACTCTTTCTCTGACTAATTATATATAGTTATTATTATATTATTATATTATTATTTATATTATTATTATTATTATTATTATTTTGCTAAATTTTCAACATCAGCTTGAATATTTTAATTGGGAAATAAATAGGAAAAATGGTTGTTTTTATTTACTGAATATGTTGTATTCATTTTACAGAGTATCTTATTATTCTTAAACAAGATTAATGTTCTCCTTCCAGGAAAATGACAAAGTTTATTATATCTCCATTTAAAAACCTATTGTCTTGCTTGCATACAGCAGCCATCTAAGTTGTTATCTAAATTCATTGTGAGATCTTTTAGTCCCTCAAATCTAGTCAATTAAAATCTTGTGAAATGAAGCCTAAAATATACGCAAAATATAGCTATGATCTAAACAGTATCAAAAAGCATGTAAGGTTGTTTGATTTCTTCTAATCAAATTAATAAATAAAATTTACAAAATGGATCAGAACTATGAAGAACCTTCTTCCTGACACTGCTTCCCTAAATATCTTTTTGAGGTGATTTCTCCTCTCTTATATTTTAGTATTGTTCCCTTTCTTGGCATCTTTAGTTCTATCTACTTAGATGTACTATTTGAATGAGGGAGGGAGAAGAGATTCTCCTATTGAAGAATGGTATTGTTTTGTTTCATTTCATTTTAACTGAAGAACATAATTTTCTTTGGGTTGACGTTTTATTTTATACTATGTCGCAACAAGCAGTAGAAAGTCATACTGAAAAGTATTTTGAAAATAGAAATCCAAACATGCAGTTTGAGAAATATCAATACATCTTGTTTTGTCAGTGATGAGCGTTGCCACTTTCATTGCTTTGTATTTTTTTTTTCTTGAAGGAAATTTCAAATATAGCCAACACCATTTTGTAAAGCTTTTCTGTTACAGTGGAACTGACTCCATTAAGGTTTTCTGATCAGTAATACTTGCTTTATTTTACTTGTTTATTTTGTTTACCTCTTTCACCCCCCAACCTGTAAAACAAATAAGGTCTAATCTCCATTCAAATTATATAGATGGATCTGGCTAACGTTTGAGAATAGTTTGTAGAAAGTTGCTATGTGACAGTAAAGCCAAAGAGAATTCATTCATTTGATAGGGCAGAAAGATTACTTATCTAGTTCTTTCCTATTCTGACCACTATAATCATTTTTAATTTACTTCTAACATACACTGAGTTGTCTTATTTTTCACAAGTGTCAAAGGAACATCATAACTAAGAGAAGATGAAAAAGGTGATAGAGTAACTAAGATTCTCTTTACTAATGATGAATATTATTCTATTTTATTTAGAAAAAAATGGCAAAATGTACAGCAATATTAAGTTTATTTTTGTGTGAGATGTCACTGCTTGTGCTCTAAACCGTATATTACATAAATTATGTTTTGTTGTAGAAAGCCTTGCAATGAGCAAACAATTCTAGCTGAGTGGTATTTGTATTTTATTGTTTAAGTTCTCTAGTAGAATGCATGACTTTTTTAATACCACTAAGCACAGAGAAAACCACTATTACAGGTACTGAAACTGTAGCCACAATCTTTTAACTCCCTAGCATGACATCTTTTCAAGTTTTTCAAAGTAAAGTGTATATTTTGGATATTTTCAATATCTAAGTATTAAATTTATAGGTAGGATCCAGTGGGAGTAGCTGAATTCCCTTAACATAGACAGCTGTTATTCTAAACATAAGAGTGTGTCCTTCCTGGCCTCCTCCTACTCTCCAGAAGGAAAATGGTATCATATCTGCCATTGCTGCCCAGGGAGTCTGGATTTCACTTGGGGAGTGGTAATAAGAAAGGTTATTTAGAGAGAGCATGTTCTTTAATCATTCTCTTTCTACTTCCATTGCATCTATAAAGTGTATTGGTCATGTAAGTACGTACCTCCCTTTATATGAATTTTACTGATTTTTTAAGTTATGAATCTGTTTCCCATGAATAGGTCTAATTTCTTCCTGATTCTTCTGATATTATTTCCTAAATGTCTTGTAATTACATGTTCAAGAAATTCACTTCCCACTGTGTAAGAAATATTTTTATGTATTTTTAGGTGACCTCTCAGCAGTTTCGTCAAGTGCATCCAAATTGAAGAATTCCAACTTTATTTACTCTTTTCTCTTAAGGCTGATGTTCCAGACTACTGATTATTGTAGTTGTTTTTCTCTGTGCCTTTTCTAATTCCATCTTTGTTGAAATGTGAAGAACACAATTGCACAGACTACTCGAGAGTGTATACAACAAGATATTTTCTATAGGAGAAAAATAACACTATCAGTAATGTTCTTAATTGTTTTGTGATGATACCCACCATTTAATTGGCTTTTCTACTGTTGCATACTGAACAGATGATTTCCAAAAACTGTCAATGTTGACTTCTCAACTTCTTTCCAAGATGGTGATTGCCAGTTCACAGTTCAGCAGATGTTTAGATTATTTTCCCCTAAATGTGTCATCTCACATTTATTTACATTGAAACTCACAGCACCATCAGAAAACTCAGAGTTTTCATTGCACAGTCCTACTCCAGGTCATCATGTTGAAAAAGATTTGGTGTAGCTCTAATCTATGGAGGACCTCCTAGTGATTTTTTTTCATCCTGGAAAATGGCCTTGATTTCCCTCCTTTGACTATCTTTCTATCCATAACCAAGAGCTTTTTCCCCAGCAGCTTATTTTTTCTCATATAGTTGATGTAGAGACTTGTCAAAGACTTTTTCAAATTCCAAATATTTTACATCCACTGAATTTCTCTTAACCGCATGCCCTACAAAACCCCTTCAAATACCATCAGGTCAATGGGCTGGAGTTTCCATTTACAGAAGCCAGGCTGATTCCTTCCTAACAAACCATGTTTGTTTATACATAATTTCTTACTTTCAATTCTTCTACCTTTTGTTGCTAACTCTGTCATCTTATTAGGGAAAGAAAACAGACTCACTGGTATATATTTCTTAGAATTATCCCCAAAGCTCTTTGTGACTTACTCTGGTGGCTTGTCAGTCCTCTGAAACAGCAGCTGTTTATGAGGACACACTTTATCCATTGCTTTTGGAGTATTACATTTGAGCTCTTTCAGAATGTCATGCTGAATGAGATCCATTTCTGGCATCTTATTACCATTTAGTCTTTTGATGTATTGCAAACCTGGAATTCTGATACTTTATTTATTTAATTAATTTCAGTGTTCTCTATGTTACTTATAAATTTATTTTATTTATTTACTTATTTTGTATTGAAAAAACTCTCTACAGTATTGACCCTTCAGGGCTTTATTTATTCCTATTATCATTTGCGGGTTCTTACTGTACTTTAATAATTGCCTTTTTATATATAATTACTTTCCCTTTTAAATTGACTATTGATATGCCATATTTGTTGTCTGTTCTCTCCTAATGCAGTGCATTGTGGTCACTTTTACATTGCAGCTCTCCCACTGAGACAACTTGACTGTGGTTCTGTGTACTACTCAGGATTAAATCTTGAAGATTATATTTTATTTTGGATTTGAAGACCAGTTGAACTAGGAAGCAGATATATCTTGAATTCAAGGTTTCTTTTTTTTTTTTTTTAAATCTCTCGCCTCACCCTGATAAGGCATCAATGCAGTCTCCACTGAAATCTCCTAGTAGTACCACCGTTCTTAAATTTGCAGTTTCTCTAATCTCACTTCACATTTCCTGATCAATATCATTGTCCTTATCAGTGCTCAGGAAGGAATTGGTAGGATCACTAGTAAGATATTCAGTAGTCCACTCTTGGTGACTGCTATTAGATTATGGGATTTCCACCCACAAGACTTGCCTATCTCTTCCCTTTACCCATATTATTCTGGTACTCTTAAGTTTTACACAATTCTCCATTTCCAGTGCCACGCTGGTATCACTTTTTCCTCCTTCATGATTATCGGAGATAGTTGTCATATCATAATTCTCATTCTGTTATGAGATGACCCTATAATTCCCTACCAATACCATTTTAGAAATATTTATAATTTTTGTCTTTGATTCAGGGTTAAATATTGTACATGGCCTTTACCTATTACTGGAGGAAGTCTGATCTATCTTTCTTATTTATTGTGATTATCCTATTTATTTATCCCCAGCCTTTTCAATGGTGCATTGGAGAAAAACCACAGTCCACAATCATAAGAAAGTTCATACCTTGTGGCTTTCACTCTGCTTTGAACTTAGTATTGCTCTACTGCCTTTTAATTTTCAGTTCCAGTAGACTTGCTTTAAGTTGTGTCCTTTCTGTACAAGTTACTTTGTCTTAAAAATTCCATCCTAATTCCCTCATCTATCTCGTTCAAACACTGGGACATTTGATTCTTGCTTGCCTCCTGAGCCTTACATGTGGGATTGGAAGTATTTCAGAGGACAGTACAGTGGTGCTCCTTGACATCAGTCTCTTGGCTAGCAGCCTGAATTTGGTCTCCAGAGTGTTTCTCCTGTGCTGCCCCATATCACTAATGTGAACATGGATCATAACTCCCAGCTGCTTTTCTGAACATCTTGTGAAGTTCACTGCTTTTGCACTCAGCAGGCAACTTACCATGCGGTCTCCTCAGACATCACAAACCCATCTGTCTCTATCTAATAGTCAAACACCCCACTATCACCACCCAGCTGACATTCTCTTTGAGGCAAAATCACCCCCTGTGCAGGAAAAAGCAGCAGGAAAAAAATGTCCTAAGATCTGAGACCAGAATATTTGTGTTGTAACCAGTGGAAATAAACTGAGAGAATTTCTTGCCATTAGCTTTCTGATGCATGACATTTTAACAGCACAATGTCTAGCTTTAAGAATAGGTGGGCAGTGTTCTCAGCAAGGACATCCTGAACAGATTCTTTTATCAGGAAGAAAATGTAGATAAAATCCCATCAGGTTTATAGACAGCTAGACCCCAGGTCTCTTGCTTCTTGGTGTAAACTGCATTTACTGAGTCTTTATGAAGAGGCAATCTATCTCTCTTTTCCTCTTTCTTTTTTTTTCCTCAAATAGTTGACCATATAATATACATCTGAAAAAGGCTCTGCAATGCCTTTAGAAAACAGAAAGAAGATAGAAAATAGTTAAAGATGTTAAAGGGCTATTAGGGCATTTTAGATCCCAACAACAAAGATCTTAGCAGTAAATTTCATGAATTATGTTTTATTTACGAAGATCCAAATTTAATCTGTGAAGTAGATATTTCAAGATAACTGCAAGAGAAGTAAATGGAAAATATGTTCTCAGAAGAAAAAAGACTCAGAAAAGAAATCACATACAAGCTACATTCTACCATTGTAGAAGCACTGAAATTTCATGTAGAGCTGATCTCAGCTACAGATGTTTAGACTGGCATATACAGATGTATGTACATATATTCATATGTATACAAAAACATGCAGATGTAGAGATAAATGAACTAATATTCAGCTTTGGAAAGCTATACAGATTTGTTTGAAATAACAGCATTCAAAATTCTCTGTGAACATTATATGAAAGATGTGCTTTGTTTGTAAAGAATGTTTATCAAAAGTGAAAACTCACAAGAATGTGTATGTGCAAGAGTAAGCATTTATTCTCATTTATCTCAGTAAATTTCCTTTTTCTTCTTCTCACCCCATGGCCAAGAAAGTTGTATTTATCACGTATAGCATGTATACTACCTACATAATGGCTGCAGACAACTCTGATACTGAAATGTGTTCACATTGCATTTTTCTACATGCAAAAGTTGTTTCTATGTTTTAAAATGAGAGGTATTTGCATGTAATTGTGTAGCAAATTGAAAGCTACATTCATCAGACATGTTCATGACTATGAACAGTCCCCTGAGTTTGTCAAACACAGCCACAGTTTCTGTACCAAATTTCTCTCTTTTGGTGTACCTATTTTCAAAATGAAAGCTGCAGTAATGCCCATGCTTAATATAAAAGCACCAGTGGCTAAATCTCCTTGCTTTGTCTGGGCCATTTATAGATGATAATGAGTTCTCATCTGGCACAAACTTGATTAGAAATGCACTAAGTAAAAGAGATTGATCTCTGCAACAGTTAATGAAACTGAGATGAAGAATAGAAGAGACAGAGTTGCAGATCGTGTTTTTGCTGCCCAGGTTGTTGCTCATCCTTGGCAGACCACCCCATTTACCACATATATGACTGATGTAGCATCATAAACACCTTCACCTGGGGATAGAGGTTATCAAGATCAGGATGCAATGAGACTTTGAGGAATTTTCACAAAATTTCATCATTTTTTTATTACAAACCTTAATACAGTAGTCTACCTTGTATGAGTATTAGCACAGCAATTATATTTTCAAATTTTTTACCTGTAGTTTTACTGTCAAAAGGAATTATATTTAGTTGAGCTTGGCTAATAACATAACTCGAAACAGTATTAAAAATCAAATTGCAATGCATGGAGAAAATACCTCCATCCCACCCTACCTTCCCCCTCCTTTCTCCCCTTGACCCCCCTGCCCTCCCCCCCCCAAAAAAAGTGACATCACTAATAGCAATAATATTATTCATCTGTTATAATGAAAACGTCTTGTACATGCTTTCGAGATAGATTGAAACAGAAAAGAAACAAATAAGAAAAAGTGACATAGCAAAGGGGAAAAATAATGTCTCACAACTATTTATTTGGCAATCAATAGAGAGCCTAGACCTTACTTATTTTAACAACTAATAAAATATTAGTTTAGAGTGCCCAGAAACACAGAAATTTCAAATGTCACCAAAGGTTGCCAAGAAGTGAAGGTTTCTGCATTTATAAGATTGTTCCTTCAAAAGCAGAGGTGGTTTTAAGGTAGTAATTCATCCAATGGGTTCAACTGACACCATAACTCATGAAAATTTAGAAATATCAGGTGCTTGTGAAATGAATTGCTGTCTAACCATAATCTATAATTACATGTTATAGGTAACCTAAATGCAAGAAAAACACAATTAAGAGTAGAAAGAAGTGATTAGTGTGGATCTCGTTCTATTTATAACCCAGAATACTGAATTCGATATGCACACACACCAAATAGTTCAGAGAAAAGTGATTCTTCTAAAGCCTTAATACAGCTCGTTCATAAATTTCCTATTTAACTCTAGATTTCAGTGTACTGCCACTGCCTATTGTAGTTCAGACTTGCCATGATATTTCAGTTATGGCTTTAATTCTCATTTATACTTTGCAGCACTTTGGCCATACAAAGGGACACTAAAGTGCTGGAGTGGGAGTAAATTGTATTAACTCCTGTTACTTTTTTATTTATTTTCAAACACAGTGGTGTAAACTTGCCTTTGTGCTGATATGAATCAGACCTCATACATTGACCTTTGTTAACTTGCTGTAAGCTGTTCACACTGAAATTGTCAGTTCCTTCTGGGACTCCACAGCAAGCAGTAACACACGGTTTGGTTTCTAGAAGAGAGTACATAGTTGTACAAGAGAAATCACAGTTTTCAGAATAAGTAATTTTCCTTTTTGCTTTTAGTCATCCATCACCAGAATTTTGTTGTCTACCACTAGAGTATCAGAGATACCAGTACTGATGCCATGTGCTGGTATCCCTCATATACTTTGGGGAATTGGCTCAGACGGCCCTATTTTAGTTTGCTACTGAGGCTTCTATTAGGTTTTGACTGAAAGACTTTTGAAGGAGCCTATTCATCCCTGGACACCCAAGAGGATATCTGGGAAACAGAGAGAGCCTGGTCTCTCCATCTGGAGGTCTTGCTGCTCTCTGCTGGCCTCCATCCAGCAACCCTGTCTTGTCTGGCAGTTTGACTCCAAGAACCATACTACCATAAAAAGTGATTATCTCTATACTGGGTAGAGCAAAAGTTGCTTAGGGATTAATACTTTTGGAAAATCTTTTTACTTTATGATTTGCATGCAAAGAAGATTGTGAAGAATAGGTGTGCTCTGTAATAACACAAACCCAATTATAGAGAAGTGGAAGGTGGTGTTCTTCCAGATAACTAAAACTGTAAGACTTGTTCCCTTTCAGAGTTAGCTATGCAATGTCAAGAAATAAAGCAAAAAAATATTAGAGGTCAATATTATATCCTACTGATAAAGGATTCACTCCTTTCCTGTTTAAAATAGGTGTGCAAAAAATTATATCCTCCTAAATAAGGATCATTATTGCATGTGTTTTCTAAAACACAATAAGTCAGGAGTTCTATATGTGGGCTGAAAACCATGTAAAACTTTACTGGATTTCTCTTCAGATGACTGAATTTTACTCATAAATCTGCCTTATCTAACTGGTTACTTGGTTCAAGTACTTTGATCCATACAGTCTTTTCACTGAAGCATAATACTAATTAGATGTTGTTTACCCACCTAGTTTTCAAACAAACAAATGAAACAGAACTCTTGATACTTACTGCTTTTGGCAGTCTTTGGGCTAAACAAGAAAGATACTCTATATTCAATAAATTCTGCCTTTTCTCACTACTGCAAGTCTAAAGGAAAGAAGATAGGAGTTTTTTAAGATCCGTTCATATTTCAAAGGATGAGATAAAACATCAAAATAAATTTCATTTTCTGAGAATGTTTTAGAATAATGCAATATGATAATAACATATATAAACAATTTTTATATTTCAACGTGATGAGCTACTTTCTATTTTTATAACCAGTACTACCTATGGTGAACTGTTCATATCCATGGTCACAGAAGTAAGCCATGGAATAGCTTTTGTGGTATTATATACCACTAGTCAGAGTGACTATTTTAGATGTTTTAATAGCAGAGCCATTTTCACGCATATTCATTTATTATATTCAAATTCAAATCAAAGTTCACAAAACACATAATAGAAACAAAACCAGTTATGATTGCTCCCCTGAGGAAGTAATCTTGTTTCATTTAATTTTAAGCTTTTAATTTGGCAGCTATGAGGCTGTTGGCTTGCCCTGTAATGGTGCGCTTCTTGTTTCTCAGCTATTGTGTGGAGGTGACAGTCTCTAGTCATCATAGATGAAGACATCTAGGAGGAGTTAACTCCTAACTGAAGTTTGCTAAGATTAACCTGGACCTCCATTTTGCAGTTGTGATTGTCAGTGTTGCGACAGTGCTGTGCAGGATCAGGCCAGCAGCTTTACCCTATGTGAAGTCAGTGGAGCTCCATATGGTTGTAACAGTTTGCCTACAGGCTGTCTGTTTAAAACTGGGGCCTGAATGTTATCCCATCTCAGATCAGTGGGGCTCTGTGCTGGTTCATTAGCTCACAATGTGCTGCCAATTTGAGGATTGGGGTTTTAATTGGAATTTATTTACAAGCTAAATTGCTGTTAGAGCTATTATTATTGCTATTTTTGTACTGATTGGGGGAATGTTATGGAAAATGGGAGAATGACTAGAGAAGGTCTAGAGACAACAAAATAATACAAAGGAAGAATTTATGGAAAAAAGAGAACTTAGTCTTTTCTATTCCTGTAACAGTTCTACCCATATATCCACCCCTATCATCCTTCTCTGCTCCCCTTTCTGTTACCAGAGAAGACAGAGCAAAAAATATTGCATGGCTGCTACAAACAATAAAAACAGATGTTGCAATTCAAGATACAGCTTGAAAACTCCTCAGGTTAATTCTTTTTGATTCAAGAGGTTCAACATCCCCCCTTTAAGTAGCCTACCAGCATCAGCCATATCCAATTACTCATTAAAATAATTTCCATCAAGGAGCTTCATGTATTTAGCTATGTATCATCAATCAAGTTCTGTCAGCCTGGGTCAGCTTCAGCAACTGTGCTGACTCATGCTACTGATGCTAAGTGGAGTGATACTGCCACAAGGATGTGTGGGGCAAGGATACCGCCAAGGGGCAGCATCTTAGAAGGAAACAAGCCTTTCTGCCCTGACATTGAAAAGAGAGGGATTTGAATGTGTTTGTTAATGTGATAATAACCTACTGTGTGCAGCTAAAGATCCTTTAGGACTCTGACTTGAGTAGAAACACCAATTATAGGGGCCAAAAAGAGTAGGGAAATAGAGGAACTGTTTTTTAAACCTTGCACAGAAACTCATCTAAAAGAGGTTGGATTCCTCTACTTGTACATTTTAGGTAGGGTGACCATAGAATTAAAAAAAAAGGAAAAAAAAAAGGAACCCCCCCACATGTACTCACACCAGGCTACCACAGAATTTAGGTGTGACGACAAGAAAAAATGCTGTACCTACAGAATTGATGTTATGCATGCATATGCTTGCTTATTTCTCATCATGACACAAATTTTTGGTTGCAGTTTGTAGAAAGAACCGCTTTTTATTCTCCTTCTGCTCATACCATAGATATACACCCTCTCCTCTCTCCTTCCCAAACAGGTTAAGGGGAGGAAAGAAAGGGCAATTTGGGATTGGATTGGATGTCCTCAGGGTAAAGGTATTGAATTTGGCCTTTGCTTTGTTTACAGGAGCTTCAATCCCTGTCT
Source organism: Crypturellus tataupa (assembly GCA_034781795.1). Lineage (NCBI taxonomy): Eukaryota > Metazoa > Chordata > Aves > Tinamiformes > Tinamidae > Crypturellus > Crypturellus tataupa. The sequence continues at coordinate 652,002 of JAWLRI010000122.1, forward strand.
AGTTATATGAAAGATAAATTGGATCACTACAGCTTTCACAAAAAGAATCTATGTTTCGAATTACGTGTGTTCCAGAGCACAATTGTGCCCAGCTTCTTCAGGTATAATTCTTCCATCAGGAAACACACTCCGACATTTGCATGATAATAACAGCCAGAACATTACTGTTTTAATTTTTAAAAAGTGTTTTATTTTAAAATTAATAAATATAATTAAATAATCTGAAAATAAAATTATTTAATATAGTAATATTTTTTAAATAATTAAACAACAGCAACAAACAGTACCAAAAAAAGCATAGTATCATTGATGTAAAACACAAGAAGCCTGTTGGAGAGCACCAAAATATAATAGAAAATTAGTGTTCTGTTGATTCCTTCATTCATACTGCACACACTTTTTTAGTTAAGCTGGGATAGTCTCCTGTGCCTTGGTTGTTCTGGCTTTCTGATTTTCTAACCAGATTAGTGCAGCCTATGATGAGCTTTAATCAATAACAAGCAGCTGCACTCCCTAAAGAACTGTTTATCAGGTGGGGATAATGGGATCACAATGCTGTGTGAGCATGCCTTTCCTTAATACAGGAGGATGAAGGAAAGAAGATAGCAGGAAAGTCAATTTTTCTGTTGTTATGCCTCCTATTACTACACCCTTCTGGATAAATCAACAGAAGGGAGGAAAGGGCCTATTTCCATCTCTTTTACATTGTCACAATAGCTCCTGGGAGATAATTCAAGAATCTGTCCTTGCATTTAGGTACTGTGTTTATGGTTTTGTAGTGCTAGTTAATAAGCTAGGCATCAGTCCCTTAAAAATCACAAACAAGGGCCAAGTTAATTAAGTGCTATGAGGCAACTAGCCAAAGGTGGAGAGTTCTGCTGAACTTAATAAGATGAATTGAATTAGGAGTGCTGGCAAATTTGATAACGTCATTCACTCCTCTCTATCTACCCAAATATAGGATATTTGAGGACCTATTTCCAAACAGGTCCAGTGACTAAAGTTAAGCACACAGGAGCATTTTAGGAGCTTCTTCCAACACATCTATATGTTTTCCAGCAGCTCTATATTGGTTCCTGGATCCTTTTGTTATGTTCCTGTGTTTTGAAATGGAGCTGCTTGTGGTGTTTGACTGCATTTGACAAATGTACTATGTCCTGGTAACTTAGTTAATTACTTCAGTTATTTTATTGACCTCATTATATAAAGCCTCTGGTTTACAACTGTCAACTCTTTCCAAGATGGTTTCTTCCAAACTTTCCTTTGAAGCATGAAGTTGAAACTCTAATTATTATTTAACATCTTTTTCTTAACTTTTTTTTTAATTTGAACAATTTATAATTTTCATGTTAAATGTTTTACCAATTAACAATAAAGTAACAATTATTAATGTCCATAATTAACCACTTCATAGTTATTTCTGACAACAGCAGTACTGTATACACACAGGAGCCAATTAACAAGACAATTAAAATACTTACTAAGGCAGATATTTTGCAGCAGATACTGCAGGTTAATATAGATACATGAAATTTCCTCTGATCATTTAGCAATTCAAATAAATTAGCACATAGAGGGTGGAAGATCCCCTCAAATTTGTATACAGGAATTGTGATGCACAACTACATTTCTACATAGTGACATAGACCATTAACTAAGCTGTGCAGTGACTGAATTCTATTGTTTAATGTATAGCTAATGTGTAAATACTTATTTTTCCAAAGCAGCGTAACTTGACTTTTATGTTTTCGTCTTCATTTGGTCAGTGAAAAATCTTTGTCAGTAAGGGCTTGCTGTCTCCTTATTATCTGTTTATGATATAACTCTTCACTTGAAAAATACATTAATGCAAATGAAGATTTTTTTCTAACTTTAATGCAAACACAGCACACTCATTTTAGTGCTGTATTGTTATAAACCTAAAACAACTACACTGATTTCAGTGGTCCCGATTTCCCTTTCACTGACACTTAATTGATATGAGTGTCAAAGTCAGATCATAATCATGGCCTTAGTTTGAGAGACTGTGTAAATTTAACTAAAATATGCCCCTGTGGCTTCCTTATCTGTCTGGTCTGCCTCTTTGCTTCAAATGTGTCATCTTGATACTCATCTCTCTTCCAAGAATGTGATACCTCTTGTTGAGCTTTCACACTGCTTTTCCTCTCTGTTAAGTTGTTAAAGGAATGAAATTATTAGAAAATGTGGAAAAACAGCAAGGACACCTCAAAATGCTAATTTAGGCCTTCTATGCTAATTTATTTTCTCTGACAAATTAACAGTGCTTCCTGTTGTACTTACATGTGACCTCATGTTGAAAAAGGGATTAGCTGAAGAAAATTAATGAATGATTCTACTACCTTACCTGGACAGTAAGTAGGAATTTTACATATACTATTGGTAATTGAGAGAATCAAAAGAATAAACTGAAGGTGGAATTGACAAAACATAACAGTACATCTTGGCAGGGGTGCATATGTGTTGGCTCGCATATGATAAAAGCTTGGCACATGTCTTTTTGTGTATGAATACAAGCATTGCATATAAAATAAATGTATGTATAATGTTAAGTATTGCATGAATACTTGCTTTTACACATAATAATCACAAGTAATGCTACCATTTGTATGTTTTGCTTTTAACACTTCCTGATAATAAAATAAAGTAAATAATGATTTGCTGAAAAAAAATGTTTTATCTTTTTCTCAACCTCTGAAGTAAAATAGAAGTATATAAGCACCTGGAATTTGACACTGAAGCTAGTTTCTGTGAATCTTTCTAATAAGTTTTGAGTGAAGTGACATTGCTAATTAAATCATAATATTCATGGAGTGACTCATAATACAAGAAGGTGATCACAAGAAGTTTCTTAAATATTACATATTGTGAAATACTGTTAACAAACATATTTTCATTGAGTTACAAGATTATTAAGTGCTAAGGCTGAATTAACTGGTCAATGTCTCAAAGTTATAGAAAAGATTCGTTATTATTTTAAGGGGTTTAAATGATACAGAGAAAACATCACAGAATTGCTAAGTATGATTGTTATTTGTGCATTCATCCAGACCGGTCTTTAGAGGAACCTGGGAATAACTGGGTGGTTTAGTCAATATTCTCAGGTGATATCTATGGATGGGTGAGCTTGCTTTGGTAGAATAACTAATCATTTCAACATAGGATTCAGTGCTGGGTGAAATGCATTACTGCTCTATCACTATTCCAACTTTCCTTTGCACAAATTTAGATGAAGTAATTTTTGACCTAACTTTGAGAATTAATATTAAATTCTATTCAAGCAAACATATTTACCTCTTTTGTTTGTGTGCTTCAGTAAAGATGTTAAACAGTCTGTTAGAAAATATCTCCTTGAACAGTTCTATGCACTTTCAGTCCACTCACAGCAAGACCTGAAGACAATGACATCTGATTTTTCAGTTGTTTTTCTCAATTTGAGAGATCACATTTCAAAGATTATGGATTATGTATAAAATAAAATCATCACAAAACAAGCAAGAGCCTTCAAACCACAAAACACAAACAAGCAAGCAAATAAGCAAACAAAAAAAATAGTATGTGAAACTTAACATTGGTACTAAGATTAAGCATTCTCAGCAAATTAACCTATCTTGCAAATATTCTTCCAAATAATTGTCTCACAGAGCAGGAGGATATATTGTGACCAGGAAGCTAAAAATGTATTCAGGCTTCTCTCCAATCCTATTTGAATGCAAGTCTCTCTTTGCCTGTGAACACAGGACATAAAAACTACACTGTGTATTTCACTCTATAGTGTGTTGTTGAATTAGACTTGTTATCTCTGCTAAATGGACCTCAAGAAACTTTTATAGCTAATAAAATCCACTGACACTCTCAAAAATATGAAATAGTCCACCTCATTTGTTTGGAACCATAAAAGTATTTCTGAAGCAGAGCCATAACCATTGACAACATAGCTCAAAAGAAATGTGTTTATTTCAGTGTCAGGTGGATGCCATACCGAACTGCAGCCAGGTTTAGCAACCAGGTCAATGGAAGTTAAGAATCCAATGAGTAAAGTCAATTTTAGACTTTCTCTGAAAGCATTTCAACTTTGTGACAGAGCTTCCAGTAGGCCAGTCAAAAACAACTGGCTCTTCAGAAAATACAGTTGATCAAACTGACTACAAAACCACTCACATTCAAAAAAGTGTTAGCTATGCAATTATGCAGTACACTCACCTATCCAACATGCTAACAGATAAAATGTGAAAACCATAAACTGCCAACATATATGAAAGCAAAGGCACAGTGAAATTTGAATTGACAATTTTGTTTGGTAGTACACATTTCCTGATACATACGTAGTCAATTACAATGTATTAACAAGAGATAGCAGTTTCAGAAATAATTCAACACAAGATCCAGTCAAATTTACATAGCTGTCTATAGGAACTGCCAGTATTTTAAGTCCAATGGAGAGCAAGGCTTGTTTCATCTGGCCACAACACATCCTAGACATATCTGCAGACCTGACAAACATAATGTGGTAGGTAGATCCATTTTCTTTTAGCATATCTCGGGCCAAGCAGAGTATTGTAAACCTCTGCACTTAGGCAAGTGGATTGAACCCTGTTTGGGTGTAGAGGGAGTTGACATCTAGTATACCTAGAGACATCCATATGCAAGAACCATAATCTAGAACTGAGTTTTACCCTTCCAAACTAATGAACAATTTGATTCTCCCCAGCTGAGAGGAGGTAATCTTTTAAGCACTTAATGATGTGGTTTAATATTCTTGTTTAGCAAAACCTCAGTTTCTTCTCTTGGTGTATGTGTCTAATCAGTCTGACTGTATTTACTTTCCTGTTTTCATTTTACACTCTTAGACAAAATTAGAAAATACAACATTGTGAATAAAAGTTAATATATAATACAAGGAATTGTCTTTATTATTAAAATATTCCTACCAGAAGAGCTTTGAAAGTGTCCTTTTAAAAAAATGTTTTCCTTTATTAAAACTAAAGTTGATGACATTTTTAATGAAAACATTTCACACATTTTAATCCAAAACACGAAATGAAAAAAAAAATTAATTTTTTTTTATTTTCCCATGGAAAAACATGGTCAAGAATATGCTGTTATATCACTTCCTTATGGAAAAGAGCTGCTTTCTATTTTCAAAGAGGAAAAAGAAAAATACAAATGTTAATGAAATAGAGCAAACACAACAAAAACTTGTATGAAAGAATCCTACTCTCATCTTCAATGTATTTCCATATCTAATGTGAAATACTCAATCATCTGATCTGTTAATAATAATAATAAAGGAGTTTTAGCAAAGTATAGGCCATTTTTCTAGACCATTTGGGCAAAGTTTATTCACAGGACTTGACTGTAGCATTTTAAGGATTCAGCAGAAACATATGACAATTGGCTTTAAATATAATTTAAATTAAATTTAGGATTTAAAATAATAATGGTAAATAAATAAATAAATAAATTCTGATCAGTGTTGTAATACAGAGATTTTAAGAGATGCTTTTTCTTTTGGTCATGGAAGCTTTTATATTGCTATTACGTCTATATCTTATTCATTATTACTATTACATTATTACTTGATTAAGCATGTCTTTTGATTCCAGTGGTATGACTGTAATGTTGGCTTGATGGGGCTCTAGATCTCTTAAGCTTATTTACAATAAAAACCTGAACAGGAATTCCTTAGACACAAGTGACTAATCCTTAAATATTATGTTTTAGTAAAGGTTATATGTAATGAAATTTCCTCAGATAGTCATGGGAATCCAGTTCAGCCTAGGTTTCTTTGGCTTTGTGTGAACAGGAGAATGGTATTGGAAAAGACAGAGAGCCCTTCATTATTGTTTTGTGTGTATGTACTTGTATTAATTCTGGGGAAAAAATCAAAAAAAAAATCTAAAAATTTTAAACAAGATTTGAAGATAGTTTCTGTATCAAATTAGCAAGTAAATTTTCTCTGGAAAATAAAACCAACATATTAAAAACAAATACACACTCGCACACACATTTTCCTTGTGTTTTACATCTTTTTCTTAACAGAACCAGTCAATAACCAATCCAGAATCTGACAAGACCAAACACAGAGACACTAAACCTGGTAGACAAGGGGCAGTAGAGACAATGACAGAAATCAGAAGTCTCCAGGCACTAACTGATGGAGCAAGAGGAAACTCCAGGTATAGTTTTGAAGAGGGCTAACCTGGACTTTGTAACCAGTAAAGCGAAAGAAAGATGAACTTGAGGATTTAGGATTTTTGAGGAGGGCCTGTGGGAGTATGCAAACCTTTCTAAGGAAATCTCAGGAAAGCATGTCAAGGAGGGGAATAAAGAGTAGAGAACAGCTCCCAGCCCACCTGGAGAGCGCAGTGGACATGGCTGTTGATGTCCGTGTGTGAGAATTCTGGCAGGGCTGTGCGTGATGCTCTGTGCAGCCAGACCTATCTGTGTCCTCTCTTTGTGTGCATGTTGTGTAGGACATGCACCTATCCTTACTACTGGTCAGACCTACAAACAGGAGCACAACAGCCACAGCCAGGGATGTGGAACAGAGAGACAGCTAAAACCCAAGCAGGAGGGTTTCCTTGCTTCAAAGACTGCTGGAGGTAGCAGCCTTTTACATCTCTTAAGTATACATCTCTCCCTCAGCAAATTTGCAGATAATACGAAGCTGGGGGGAGTAGCTAACACCCCAGAGGGCTGCGCTGCCATCCAGAGGGACCTGGACAGACTGTACTGGGCGGAGAGAAACCTCATGAAATTCAACAAGGCCAAGTGCATGGTCCTGCACCTGGGGAGAAATAATCCCAGACACCAGTACAGGCTGGGGACTGATCTACTGGAGAGCAGCTCTGCTGAGAAGGACCTGGGCGTCATGGTGGA
>JAWLRI010000122.1:673483-695518 GCA_034781795.1 Crypturellus tataupa
CCTCCAGGACTGTTTGTGCCTGGCTGTGTTGCCCTTCCAGTTGATGTCGGGGAAGTTGAAGTCCCCCATGAGAACCAAGGCCTGTTCTGGCAATATCCAGCTGACTATAGAAGGCCTCATCAACTTCCTCGGCTTGGTCAGGTGGCCTGCAGCAGACACCCACCACAGTGCCTGCCCCACAAGCTCTCAACTCACTCATCATCCACGCCCAGGTTGAGCTCCATACATTCCAGTTGCTCTCTCACATAAAGAGGAACTCCATCACCTCGCCTTCCCAGCCTGTCCTTCCTAAAAAGCACATAGCCTTCCATGGCAGCGCTCCAGTCATGCAAGCCATCCCACCACATCTCTGTCAGAGATTAAATGAAAAATACAGATGCTAGCCAAGGCAGAGAGGAACTGAAAATTAAATAGGATATAGAAAGCTAAGAAGCAAATATAGAAATAATCCTCCTAGAATCATCAAGTAGATTATATGCCTGGTAAGTGAGAAAAATAAGATAATGTTATGTATATGTCTATTTTCAGATCACTTTTTCAATCATTGAAGTGATCTCAAAGGCTGAAAGTCAGGTGAAAATCGGTCTCTTTATTTTATATTTCTAATTGTTTTCTCAGTTGTTGTATGTAACAATATGGAGTAGATATTTCTTTTTAAATATCATCGAAATGATCACACTTAAAATATGGGTAGGGGCACCAAATCTGAGCTCACGCTTGCTATTTAAGTTCAATTTATCTATCATTTTATATCAGAAAAAAATGAAGAAAAAATGAGCTATGTTTAGTTTACATTATTGTCTTTTGCAATATAGCAATTAATGTGTATTCTGGAATAAGTAATTTTAGTCATCAAAAAAGTACATTATCATGGTTAATTTTGTGTTATTTATATTTTGATATTATGATTAGAATTTCTAATTGATTCACACCATTAATATGTGGTTAATCTGAAGGAAAAAAATATTCATCCAATGACAGTACATAAGAAAAAGAGCTGACATATTCTGTACATTAATTTTGCAAAGGATTCTGTTTTGCTAGATTTCATTTCCATATATCTCTATACAAATGCATGAACATGTATGTGTGTATACATATGTAGAAAAGTGTTTTTCTAGGAATGAATATAGAAATAACAGGATTCCTCAATTAAAAATAAAGAAGAGAAACTTCATTACATCATCATCAAGTAAAGTTGCTTTCTTTATAATGCAAGTGCAGTCAAAGACAAAGCTTACAGATATTCATAAGAACAAAGCAGTATAAAACAAAATAAAAAATCCTGCAGACTTACAAAATCCTTACTTGAGAAGAGTTATGTACACCTTAATTTTGAAGTTAAAGGTACAACAGAATTGAAGGGAAACAAAGGACACAAGGACATATTTTTTTGCAGCAGATCACACTCATTCTTTGCAATGTCATCAATGAATGGACAGCAAGCCATATCTCTGAAGAAGAAAGCAACCTAACTACAGTTCAGCTTCCACTATGCTTTAATTTTACTGTCTACATGCTTTCTTAAAAATAAATAAATTAATAAATAAATAAAATACCTGATTTATAAAATGACTTAGTATTCATGAGAGATCATCTGTGCTGGCATTTTCCAAGATATGTCTCACAATTCTATATCAACATTTCAGAGCTACAATTATGAACATGATTCTTCTTTCTTTTCATAAAACCTTATGTTTTGTATAAACATAATGTTTTTATATGTTTACATAAAATCTTGTGTTTAGAAATCTGAAAATCTGAAGTCCACAAAATTAATAATAATAAATAAAACAGAAAAAAATGTATGTTTCTATACACACTAGGGCTGAAAATTTTTAAATTTAGGAATAAACTTAAAGAAAAGAAGAATGTGCTGGAAACATAAGAAGTGAATTAATGCTTCAGAATGTACTACATCCCATGTATTGGTTTATGATTCCTGCCAAAGAAGATATGTGTTTTTGTTTTCTTATATGAAAGTATTTGTCAACAAGTGAGAGAAAAAAATAAAATAATAAAATAAACCAAAGTTAAATCCAGAAAAGTAACATTGATGGAAAAAAATAGATTTTGAGTGTATTTTCCTTTTTTTATCAAAGACCATTTTAAACCAACGTGACATAATTTTAAAGATCCATCTCAATTATATATTTTAATAAATTTTATACAAAACCTTAAAATACAAAAGTATAACCAAATCAATCACAATCTCTAAGCTAATTTGTTCTTATAATCATATTTATTTAATTTGTGTATCTTGACATGTATCTCTGTGGAGAAATTCCCTTTTATTTTTGCATGCACTAGGATATAGATTCATATATTAAATAAAGAGTCACTTATATTGATTTTTGCATCAGTCATTTCCTGGATGTAAAATATTATAGCTAAAGGGAATTTATTTTAAACATCTTATTACATTAGAATATAAAAGTCATCCTGTTAAATTAGGTGGAGTTTCCACTTCTAACACATACTAAAAATCAAATTAAATATAACATCTTCTCCTATACTTTCTCAAACTCTAACATTCATCTGTTAAGGGCTTCCTGCCTTTGAAACTGTACCTATTAGCTTGTTGTGTTTAAAAGCCATTTATTGTCCCATGTCTCATTAGCTTATTTAATTAAATATAAAATAAATAAATAAATATAAATACATATTTGTACTTTCAGCATCCAGAATCTGTAGAGATGATAGTGACACCACAATTTCCATTTCTTACCTACTGTATTACTATAAAGATAAATAATTTATTCTGTCATCTAATAACTCAAGTAGTTTTGTGATATACTGATATAGCTTTTCAATCAAATTTACTTTTTCTTCCTGTAAATTTTGTACAATTAACATACTTGCTTATCTTGCTACTCATATCTTTAAGAATATTCTAAATGATACATATATTGACGCAGATACCTGATACTATTTCTAGTTGTCTTCCTTCTGTGGTGAAATAAGTTTATTTTTATATTTTTTTCGTTTTAACCATTCCCTAATATACGAGAGGATTTTTTTCTTCTATTTTGAGACAGCTTATTTTTTTGAAAGCCTATTATAAAAGATCACTTGAAAGCTTTTGAAAATCCTAGTACACTAAATCCACATGAATAACCTCATCACATGCTCCTGAGGAATTTAAAAATTATTCTAACAAATTTGTTAGAACATATCTTCTCTTTGAAAGATAGCTCTTTTTTATTCTTCCTTGCGTTCACATTTATGTCTTACTTCATGTTTTCCTACTAATTCTACTTATTTACTATTACATATAGATATTTGGCATATAATGAAGATAAATGAAAAGATGTGAAATTTACTGGATTATTCTGTGGTGATTTTCTTAAAGAAATGATACACGTTTTCTAAAAAGTTACCTAACAAAGTTATACATTCAAAAATTTTATATTTTAGTTCCTTCAGAATTTATGATCAAGTATATGCTTTCCTAATATCACTAAAACTACCATGGAAATAGTAAAAATAAAAGAAAAAGTCAGTGGTGTGCTCTGATCTTCAGACAGAGTAGAAAACTTTTCCTAACTATTGTGTTTGTTTATGTCTCCTTAAGAATTGTGACAAAGAAGTTGACCTTATTCACAAAACTACTAGTCTCTTCTATGCAAAGTGAAGTACATTTCATCTTGATACATGGGGTCTCAATCCTCCTGATATTATATACTCTGCATTGTTTATGCTAAAGAACATAAGGAGGCAGGAACATCCACCCTCAAGGAGGAGGAGGACTTCACGATTAAGTGATTGTCAAGCCTTCAATTACTTTCAAGGAGAGAAGTAAGACTCTGCTAGAATTATTTGTGTCAGTGAAATCAGAACATCAGAACATGATGGCACAGTTAAAGTTAGAGATAATTTCAATGCAGATTTACCAGTCCCTTCTGCCAAATAAATCTCCGTTTTTTCCTTACCAGCTTGCTAACTCCAGCAGAACTCAGCCTTACAAGCCAACTAGTTAATAAGGCTATTCCTGTAGATTCCTTAGAAACTAGTCACTGATATTATCTTGTTGACATTTCTAGGACTTTTTCTCCTAAAACAGATCATTATGGGGCTACAACTGTGAGAATTCCCACTTCCTGCTGACAACCAACCAGGCTGAAACAGCAACCATCTCACAGTGGAAGACTTCAACATCTTCCTGTTTGTTTAAATTTTTAATGAAAAAACAAAAAACAAAACTAAAAGTAAAGATATTGATTTTTTTTTCCTGTAAGACTTTGATAACTTTTGATAAAAATGATTTAGATTCATAGATTAGGATGTACTTATACAGGATTTTTTTTCCTTGAAGAAGTAAACTTCCATAACTGTCTGAAAATAGTGGAGGCATGCAAAACACAGAGAAGAAGCAGATATATATTTTTTTTAAATGAGGTATACATTGTCAGAATAATTCCCCACTTCAGAAGATTTATAATATGTTGTCAAGATTTCTGTGTAATCTCTACAGACTTTATATATCTCCACAGGCATGTCTCAGGTTTTACTCACAGATCTCCTTAGAGAGTTCATGCAAACCTTTAAAATAAATGTTAGTAAGGGAGATTGCCCTTATCTCAAAGGCAAACTAAATTAATCTCTTTTACCTATCTGCAAAGATGTTTTCAGAATACTTTGCCATTGCTCCACCATTTTGCTGTTTTATAAATAAATTTGCATAATATCCAAAGGCAGGAAAGGGAAAAATAGATGGCTAAGTGAGAAAGACTAAAACACACCAAAATACTGTGAAGCTTGATAAGGCTCTTGCCCAATCTTTATCCTCTCTTTGTTATACAGGTTCTTATATTGCAATAAAGCATCTATGTGTTTACACAGTCAAATGTCACTGAAGCTACTCCATAATAATACTAAGTGCTATTCCATCAGGGGTGCTGAATATTCTCTAGGTTTTCTTGAGGCTGTTGCTGGGAAACATTTCTGCCTTCCTCACCTCAGAGGCCCCACCGTGCCCCTTGGAACTTTTCAGTCTTTCGACAAACTCCCACCTGCTATTTAGTTTGGAAGTGCAGAAGGGACATAAAACATGAGAAAGACCTCTGAGAGCAAATCAAGAAATGGGACTCCTCAATTATCCAGCACATTTTCCCGCTGTTACATGGAATCATGTATTGTGGCTGTGCTCACATTAAAAGGGTTCACACGTAATTCTGTGTGTAACACCACATCCTCCTTTCCTGTTCCTGTGTGCTAAAGGAAATTAAAAATGGAATATTGGAGATGCCTAGTTGGGAGGAAGTGACTTTTGCACAAGACCAGCTTACAAGTCTCTTTATGAACTAAATAATGATATTCCATATTTAAACAGTTATATCAAGGCAGGTTTAACTTTTGCAATATTGCTGTCATTCTCTTTCTGAGGTTTCTAACTAATCACTACACAACAGGGATGCAGTGGTTGCCTTTTTCACCTTTCTGATGACACTTTAAAATCCTTTTTATCATGATATAGTGAGTGATCGGTGCAGATAAATACTCACTGAATGTCCAGTTACCCAACAAATAAAAAAGTGGAGCAGATTAAGTGACTGTAAGTATCTAAAAAAGTCAAAACGAGTTGTCATCCTCAGGACCCTAGTAAAATAGGTAACAGCAGCAAATATCCTTTTACACAGATGGATCAAGATCTTAAAAACTGTCTGTATCTTCTGTATCTCTCCCAACTTTCTTCAAACAGGTGATGCTGCTCCTGTGGTGACACCTCTCTCACCTCATCTGTGACATTACAAGTGTGGTGGCCACCATGGCCCAAGATCTGACCTCAGCTGCTGCCCCCAAATTAGACCCTCTGTTCTTGTGTACTTGCAGCACTTGCATATGTGATCGAGAGTGAGATTACATGGAAAAATAGCTTAGAAAGGATTTAACAAGAAGACAGGATAGACTTAGTGTGATCAAGTACAGGACCTGAGCACATGAACCTGTGGCTAGTCACTGTTTGCATGCAATGCCACTGTTATATACTCCTCCTATTCCTCTCCTTGTCCCTCCCTGATCTCCTTCCCCTAGATTTCCTAAGAAAGTTTTGCAGTCTTACAGCCCCCTCTCTTATCTAAAAATCCTCATGTTCATTTTTGCATTCATCAAAAGGCCCAGGTTGGCCAGGTCAGTAGTTTCTTCATGACTCATCTGTTAGTGGCTGAAGATTTGCACCTTCCTTATTCTTGTCTACTAGATTTACCTCTTTCTATGTCCTTTTTATTTCTTTTCCCCTTTATATACTGTTCTCTTTACACTGAAAAGGTTCCTGTGTGAACAACCTTAATAATACAGGCACTCTCCAAATAATCTTACATGCACTTCAGAGCTCTGATTAATAGCCATTGCAGTTGACTAAAATAGCTTTAAAATTTCAGTTTTCCAGGATTTTTAATTTTATTTGCTGCATCTTTTTGGAGATTAGGAGGAGGGAAGACATTTAAATGGTGATAATTCCAACGGCCTAATCAGCCTTACCTGTCTGATTATGATGGGGGGGAACATAACATTTTTCAGAATTTCAATGCAGAGTAAGTTATAGATAGCAGTCATTTGCAGTAAAAATGTTTAGAAATGTGTTGTCTCTAATTTCTGTTCTCTTCATTATTATCTTTCACTATAGCATTGTGATCCCAGCATTTCTCCGATATTAAAATAATTCAGCCAGATAAAATACTTTGATTACAGTACTACACACAATTTCTCGATCTTTCTGAAAGTACAGAAAGACACATCAAACTAGAACAGCTTCTTTAATTTTCCTCTTTTTTTTAAATAACATTCTCAAAATAATATTAACATTTCATTATGTTGGTCCCAGTAGAATTCCTTTCTTTATGTCTTAGATAAAAATAATGATATAAGATGATGCATGACCAGAAATATGATACTGTCAATAAGAAGCATTAATTAACAAATTAATTAGGCACAATTTGTTTCTTTCTCTCATAAGGGAAGAGTTTTTATCTGTTTTGCTGGAGAGCATACAAAAAAAGGAGAAGCATACATATATATAGCCCTAAATATTGCAACCTTAATAAATTTCCTCTAGGGTTTCTTTCTACAGGGTAGATTCAAATTGTTTTCTTAAACTGTCTCACCCATCCCTAATCCACAGTTTGCCAACATAATTTTCTTCTGCTTATTGTGATGTCCTAGCAACTGCAGGAATAATATGGCCCTCATGGCCCTCACTCACATCTGAACCAAAATTACTTTGATGCAATAGAATAATTTATGTCTAGCTACATTTCCTCAGGCCAGATGTATAGAGTATATTAGATGATTTGCCCTCTGTGCTGAAAATGTTTTTTTTTTTTTCTATTGTAAATAAACATTGAAAATGCCTATTTTTTTCTGTTAAGATCTGTGCCCTTCTTATGGTTAAGTGCATTATATGTATCTTAAGGAAAACATCAACAAGAATGACAAAACACAAATAATATTAAAAAAAAACTAAAAGTATAGCTTATTTTCCAAACTATTCTTTTTGTTTGCTTGTTTTATTTTGTTTTGTTTCACTTACAAGAAGTTCTTCCTTTGAAAAAATAGGAACAGGTTGAAGAATTCTTAAAAAAATGCTTTCTTAAAGTATTACCTAACAACAACATATTTTTAATAATAATAAAAAAAATAGAGTGCATTATAAAAGCATTGATAGACTTTTTTTCTTCTTTAAAGATTGCTTTTTCCTTCCTCTACTTTTTATCTTTTTATTTCTCTTTCACTAAGTTTGCCAACATTTTTTAAGAGAACTTACTTGAGTACAGTTAATGGGTCACCCTGTAGATCGGACTGGTCTTGGCTAGCAAAAGCTCTGTGACTCTTCCTGAATCTAAAGCAACAACTCTTCTTCTTTGAAGTTTTGGACTTAGGCATTTAAAACTGTAATAAGGAAAAATGTACCTGTTGAGAGTTGGATTCACTTAATCTGACTATGGTAAAGACATCTTGTTTAAGCTTGTCATCCAGCAGCTTCTTTAGTCATTGGAAAAGCTCTCTGCCACATAGTAATTCATCTCATTGAAAGATACTGTAGGATATTTAAGGTAACAGGATAGATTACCCACTGGAGATGCCTATTTATTGCCAGCTATGGAAAAGCTCCAGATAACTAGCTAAGTCTAGGTACCAGCTTGTTCTCAGCTAGAGAGGGATGACATGAATTACATCTTAAAAGTTATTTTATGAAACTTTCTCTCTCCTGAAATAACAAATACACCTCTAATTATGAATACAGGAAAATTTAAGTTTTTGAATGGATAACAGCCAATTTTGTTTGATCTGAGGAAGAAAATATTTCATCTTAAAGTTGAAAACATTTGACAAGAATGTTAAGGAAAAAGAAATCTGGGATTTTGATTTTTTTTTCTTCTAGTGTGAGGAAAGCAGGATACACGAAGCAATCGTTTCTAAAATGCCCCACAGCTTTCAGGCTTTCACTTTGCAACATCTAGTTATTAAGTGGGATAATGCAGATAATCGTCCCTGATAACAGTTTGGTGTCAGGACTGACCGTACTGTCAAATATTTTAAAACTCTTAGTTATTAAGGGACTAATTTTGTAGGTTATGCTTGTGCTTGTTTCTTTGGGTTTTGCCATTTACTTCTGACTTTCTCTTAATTGAGACTGACAGTAACAGTAATAAACAATAATGGAATAATGAAAACAATATAGCTCAGAAGTAGATAAGATAACAAGAGATCAATTAAAAGAAGGAATTAGAAATTGATTATGTAAAAGTGAGAATAGACTTGTAAATACATTAATTTACACTTTAAGGATAGCTCTCTGAAGAATGTTATATAATTAACCTCACCAAAGGATGTATTTCTACCTGAAGATGCCAAATCTTTTAAATTTTGCATGTAGTAACTGGAAAGTAGAAAGTATGCATGTAGTAGTGAAAGTAGAAAAAATAGAAATATATGAAAGTCAGAAATATATCTATTTATCTCTCTCTCTGTATAAGAGCAATTGCAAATAGATAACTAAAATATACTCAAATCTTCTGAGAATTTTCTATATGAAGTAAGTAATGTTTCCCCAGTCCAGAATCTTCCTTTTTTTTATGCAGAATATGTCATGATATGCTATTACATAGTAACGTGAATATAATAATTGTACTACAAAGAAGAAGGAGCAATAAAAGCAAAACCAAGAGCTGGATCTTTCACTTTAGAGTAGTATTTTCTGCCATAAATAGTGACATGATTCTGTAAAACTTGGCCATGGAGGTAGAACAGTATCCACTTTTATAGCCCTGGTGTCTGACAAGTGATAATCCAAGATAAAAAGTTCACTCTCTAACAGCATTCCCATGTATCACACCCTCGCCAGCTATGTAAGCAGCATGACATTGCTGTATTTACTGTAATCAAATTTCTCTGGAACAGCAAGTTGTTAGGGCTATTAAATGTCTCAACTGGAAATCTCCCATATGGCTAAATTGAAAGGTGGCAGCTAAACAGGCTGCATGAACATGTGCTCCGTTAAGTAGTGTGCCCCAAATGCCTCCGTCATTTTCAAGACCACTTGTTTACTGAAATTTATTTTGAGCAACCACCAGATTTCTCTTAAGGTTTCTGTCATTAACTGGTTTGCCATTATGCTGAATCCTGCAAAATGTCACTGCACCAGGGGACAAAATGTTCAGGTTCAAATGCTTTTCAGTTGGGTCATAGACCCAATTATGTCCTGAGGTGCAAAGTTGGGTTTCCTTTTCAGAAGCAACATTGCCTCACTAAATACCACTGTACTGAATCTGCCCTCATCTGATATAATGTAATGGGCAGAATAGGTTCCCTAATCATCTGTTCTTTAAGAATTATGTTCAAAGAGAAGTCATATTTTATGTGCTCACAGTAAGTTTTCTCAATTAAAAGGAAAAAAGAAGTTTTCTATACCTTTTTTTCTCTTTTGATGAGCTCTTTTGCTTCTCACCTCAGATGGAGAATTTTATATGGAATTTAAATGTACCTGTATATATAAGATTACTTGTTACATTTGTCTTTTTTAAATATAGTTCAGATGATAATCAAAATTTGTCCAGTTGTTCTATGTGACATTTGTGAACAAATTCCAGATAATTAGTTTATATTCATAGCCTCACATTGTAGCTGGAAAAGGATTAGTATGGTCCTTCTCTAACATGCTGAGATGGTTCCTTGTCTTCCTCTCTCTCTGCCCTTACTAATCTCCAGAGACATGAGGTTGAAAGCAGGGACTCGCTCATAGGCTAACTTTTACCGAATTCTCTAATCTGTTGGTAAGCCCTCCTGTTTTGGGATCTGACAGTTCTCCCTTTCTAATAATAGATTTCTTTCCGTTCTAGATAATGGTGCATTAGAATCATTAGTTCCTGTTTGCTTTTAATGAGCACACTCCCTTTAATGAAAATCTTTGCTTTTAAAGTTGACCTTTTCTTGCTATCTGCTAAAATTTAAAGAATTATGACAAACTCTGAGTAACAATGTAAGCATTAGCACTGGGCTCTAGAGAGATGTTTTTAACCTGCACAAAGCTTTTTTCTCTCTCATTCTTTTTTCTATAATTTCATCTGCTTTTGCTTGTGTGTATTTATGTGAGGTTGAACTGAAGACTCATCAGGTTGAATCACTCACTAACCTTTATTATTACTTCAAAATAATTAAGCTAACATGATTTAGTTTAAAAAAAAAATCTTTAAGAGGATAACAGAACCCCATATTTACCCATATGAAACCTCATGAGCATCAACTAGATATTTTAATTTGAGTAGGTCATAGATTTGAAAGGTGAAGACTTAGTTTTTTTGAAGTAAATAGCAAGCCTCCAGCTGACTTCACCGAGGCCAAGATTTCATTTACAAATCAGTTTGTAAAAGCTTACAAATAAAACCAAGTCTAAATTGGCAACCAATATTATTCAAAATGAATAATTCAATCCACTCTATTAAACAGAATTGTCAAGAAAGATTTATAACCTTATTTTTAAAGGAAGGAAATAGAGAAATATGATAAAAGAGGTGTGGACTTTTTGAGCTATAGCTGTATAAAAATATTTCCCTTTGGATAGAAGTGTTGCTTTTGTTGTGCAGTAATAGGCTTCAATCTTGGACTTCAGGCCTTTTATCAGGATCTCAGTAAATAGTCTACCTCCAGGACAATATTTTATCATGATTGCCCTTAAAACTACTTACGATATGGCAGAGCATTTATAGTTGTAATGGTTTGGCTCATTGGACTTAGTCATGCTATTGAATAGCCGGTGGTGACAGAAACAGTTTCTTAAATGAAAATACTAAAAGAAAACCTATTCTATATATAAGAAACTGTGTGTTTACTGTGAATGCTAAGCAAATCATCCCTGAATTTCTAGAATATTACATATTCCCAGTTCTGTTTTGAAGAAAAGAAAATGGAAAAAAATCCCAAACTGATCATTCTTCTGACTCCTCCAAAGGAGAAAATGGGTAGAAAATTTTAGCTCCAAGTTAAAAAGAAAAAGAAGAAAAAAAAAAAAAAAAAACAGCAGGTGGTTTTCATTTGTCTTCAGAATAACCTGCGACTGTAATTCTCTTCAGAAGTCAGAAATCACCTGAAACTTTGAATCTCTGAAGAGTTAATATAAATGATATACATGAAAAAAAAAGAAATATGATGATGTGGCAAAATGAAATGTGGTGTGCTCATATGTCAATGCCTGTTTACCATGTAGAGAAAAAAATGAGCAACAAACATACAACCATGCCATTGTTCTATTGCTTTTCTGTTGCTATTAAAAGTCAGTTTTAGAACAGGACAGAATTAATGATGCTCACTGAATCTTGTTTTTTGTTTGTTTGTTTGTTTTTTACATTGTCTGCTACATACAAAGAAAGAGTATGTGTTGGTCCTTTGAATATAACATTTAATATTATTAGACTAACAGAATTTAAATACTTTTCTTCTGTTTTGACCAGTACCATCATATTGTCCTTTTCATTCTATTCCAATGTTGTGTTTTGAGGTAAAAAGAAGAAAAAAAAAATCATAAAGGCAAGAATAGCAAATCTTGTTTAGGTATTCAGTTAATTAAAAATGAATCTGAAGGCAGGAGCTTGAAAGAGTATTTCGTTCAGAGAAATTTTATCCACAACACAGGTTCTAAAATGAAAATAGATATCGTATGCTACATATGACCCCATGAGAATATGCATGTACCTACTAATATGCATAGAAGCGTCAGATTAGGTGGTGGAGGATATGTATCAGATAGATTCAAGCAGCAGGACACATCCAACCTATATTTAGACCTCTACTGTGCAGCTGTCAACATCTGTGCTCATCATCCTATGGCTATATTTATGGTCAGTGGAAAGAAACAGAGTCCCTTAAAGCACTTCTGGCTTACTTTACATGGTTAAGTGAGGGTGAGATAAAGTGTTTCATAGAAGTGCCCACACTGACTGTGCAGAGAGGAGAATAATTAGCTCAGGTGGATGACCAACTGTCTACTACCCACGTTTCTAGCTCTGTGAAAACAGTGCAGCTGAGTGTGAGCTAACAACTTCTGTAGGAACTGCTTCTCTAGTTTTGCAACCTACTTTAGTTTTCTGTTAAATTTTACTCTTAAACACAACTAAAAAGTATAAGAGTATAAACAGTCAAGGAAATTTCCACATGGTTTTAATAGCTGATTTAATAGATCTATCTCTGGGTTCTCTGAGTGGAAGTGAATTTGGCACCTTCAAAATCTCTCAAGCACTCAGAACAATAACATTTTCCTTTAAAATTGATTTTGAGCATATGTCTCTGTTAATCCATCTCCAGATTTGAAAATTAAACCTTAATACCTCAATTTCAATTAGGTATCACTTTCATTACTTTTTTTTTAACTTATGTAGGAATATTGCCTATTTTTAAAATGAATCTAATTCTATAATTTTAATATTTAATCATAGGTCAACATTCAGTTATTTCTCTTCCATTGTTAATTAAAGAAATTATATCGAATGAAGAAAGGCTATTGGTTTTAAAAGAAATTTGGAAGAGTTTGCCATATGGGAAAACAGGAAGGGGGAGAACATAGACTTACTGAAAAGGGATGAGAATACATGAAGAAAAGAACCAAAGGGAAAAGTACAAACTTCTTTGAGAAACCTTGAGAGAAGAGTTCTCAGGAGTGGAGGTTATTGCAGAAGCTGTGGAGGATGTTGGCCACAGCAAAGCTATGGAGACCCTTGAGGAGAAACAGGCCAGGGTCTAGGGAGCATTTCAGCTCTCACTGCAGAGACAACTTTCTTCTACTGACTTTGCAGGGTCTCTTGGGGACTGTCATTCTTAGTTATCTGCAGGTGACGTGAACTGCCTGTAAATGTTTAATGACGTAGGCAAAAGAGAAGCAATGGAAGTTCTTCTTTACTCTGTCTTATTAAAAAGAACATCACTTATTTTCAATCTAGATATACCTCTGTCACATAAAACCTTGTTTCTCTACTGCTGATTGCTCTGAATTATTGATAGTATTTGTCACACATTGTAAGGGACAATGTCACACACTTGGGCCTTGGGAAGTGGAAAGTTGTCCTTGCAGGGGGAACAGCAGTGCATAATGTACATCTGAATTCTGAATCAGAAAATCTCATCTCTATATAGAAACCTTTTAGTCTTGATGCTCTCTTTCTTTTGCTGAAACAGATATTTGTAAGCTCAAGGAACAAACTGTATACAATAACCTGTCCGGTGTTTTTAATAATATACACATGAAGTTCCTTCCATCACATGAAGGAAGAATTAAAACTAAGAGTTGAATGATAACGTAAAAAACATCTTAAGGATGTTTTTTTTCTTTAAGGACTTTAAATGCATATTTATTTTGCTAAGTTCCAAAGTCAGGGTAGAGTTTTCCATGGATTTATTTGCAGATAACAATTTTAGTAGTACCTCTGATTTTTTTTCTTAGTCTTAAAAAGTGTTACTTTTAATTTGCATCATCCCCATAGTCCTATTGATTTGCTAAGCTTTTAATTTTTCTAAACACATATTCATTTGTATCTTTGTCTGTTGAAGAAGTAAGAAATTTTCACTGCTGAGCTACAACATCTATCATTTTTGTCATTTCCTGTTAGCACTGATGCTCTCCTGCACACTTATTCACACAGAGACATTTTAAGACGGCTTAAGGGAGAAACAGTGGATCTAGTTGCATTTAGGAGTTACACTACTAAAAATGGCTACTCATATCACTGTAGTTCTCTCTCTCCACTGGCAAATTAAAGGTCAGGTTAGAGCAAGAATATATTTATTCAGTGTTATTGTAATAGATTTTTAGTTTGTTAACTGAAGTTCCCAGCACACATCTCTGCTCAGTGCTTATGGTGCCAACAAACTGTTAAATGCAATATAGATCCAAGAAAAAAAAAAAAAAAACAAAATGCCTGATGCTGTGCCCATTTGCATATCAGATGTGATCAGGATCTATCCTGCTTGTATTAATTTCATTCCTAGAAGTACTGCATGATCTAAGGAAGGACAAAAATGCAAGGAGACATTTTTGCTAAACTGTTTTGTTATTTTGCTTTTCCACCTCCATTCAATTCATTTTTTTTTTCCTTGTCAGCTTTTGACATATAGCATAAAATTTTCAGAAGTGCCTAAGGGCCATGTTAAAAAAAAAAAAAAAGCTGAGGTATCTAAAGTGGGACTTATTCTGTAGGTACCGACAGTGAAGGTTGTGATCCTGATAAACCCCATGCAGTCTTTGTAGACATCTTATGTTTCAGACATAAAATTTTATGGGTATTGAGAGTATACACCAAGAAGTTCCTAAGTCTTGGGAGGCTTGAGTTCAGCATCTAAGCATTTGAGGATACAGAAATTATGTATTCTTGTGCTTAAGTACCTTGGAGCTGGCTCTGGGAGGCATTCTCAAAGAATACATAATACAAAAGATACAGAACTGCATGTCTTTCAAAGTGTTTCAGCTTTTGCCACTCTTCTTTTAATGACTTGTGCAAGAGAAAAGAACACTTTAGTTTTTATACCTCCAACAGGAAATCTATCAGGCTGTTCCTTTCCTTATTGTTCCAGAAAGATTTTTGATTCCTATATTTTAACTTGATGAAGAAGGCTTGCTCTGTTAGGTGATAGCACTATGTGAGGAGATCACCTTCTCCCGTTCTTTGTAGAAGACATGCGCAATAGAGACTTAAATATTCATTTGGCTAGAAAGAGGAAATAAAGGCATCCATAGGCTTCCAGTCACTCTGAGTGTAAGTGTTGGCTTTCAAGGGTTGTTTAGAGTTTAGATTAGACTTTCCCAGCCTTCCAGTTTAGTTCTCTGTAGAATCATGATTTGTATAACTCTCTATTTTAAAGACTTGAAAGTGACACCTTCCTTTTTAGGTTTAAATAACTTACGGGGAATTAGTTTTGTAAACCACTTTGTTGCTTTAGGCTTCTACATGCTATGAAATAGGTATATCTTTGACTATATTATACTCTATCAATTATGATGCCATTATGTTGCATGCAAAGATAATACTGTTTATTGTTTATATTAGTATACTGGATATTTTCAGAAGTCTAATGTCCATAGTATACTGGATATTTTCAGAAGTCTAATGACCATTTCTTTCAGATCATTTAGGCTACCTTTCCTCTTTCTCATTTTGTCGTAAGGACCAACTAACAGCACAACAGCATCTCAGAGAGAAACACAGGCTGTTTGACGCTGCAGAGACAGCAGCAGCAATTAACTATTGCCTCTCAGAGAAGATGAGCAGCAGCCAAATGACTCATCTTGATCACAGAGGTGGCAGCTTCTGCTGCCTCAGCCCTTCACTTCTGGATGGAAAGGAGGGACAGACAAACAAATTGTGTTTGGGTTTGTTCTGGAGGAGCAGAGAAGATGGCAACTGCCTACTTTAGCAGGGTATAAACTATATAATTCAGAATGAACCTAGCTGTCTGCTTTTGAGCAAAGCTCGCCTAAGCTATTCTGAGAAAGCTGCTCCTACAATTGGGTCAATTCTCAGGCTTTTATGACTTTGATAGGATTACTCATGCTAGTGTTTTTTTTTGTTGTTGTTGTTTTTTGTTTGGTTGGTTTGGTTTGGTTGTTTGTTTTCACTCAGGTAACAGAACTGCAGAGTCATGACACACACTGAACTTTCCTTTGTATGAAGCTCTGTATCATAGCTAACAGCAGAGACTCAGTGATTTTATCATTTCTTATAGGCCTGAAAAAGAAGCTGGGACCACCTGTGCCAAAAACAGTCCTTCAATTTCTTCTTTGCTTTAATAATAAAAGTTGTATTTATTTCACAATAATAAATAAGAGTTAAAAGTTGTCCACAGCAGCAAGTGACACACAATGGAGACCTTTTGCTAGGCCAGAAGCCTTCGTTTCAAAGAAAACTTCTATTCTTTAATACTGTCCATGCTTGTGGGAGGGTATCCTCTACTGATAGTGAAATACAGAAAGAAGTTTCCATTCTGTGTTCAATCAATATTAATAATAATCATAATAATACTACTAAACATAATAATAAAAAAGACCTTAAGTAAAAGACATGCTGCATTTTTACTCCTTGACTGCAAATGTTAACATGAGTTCCTCAGGATTCATATGAGCAAGACCAATATGAAACTACTGCTGAGATTTGACTACTCAAAGGCTGCAATACAGCAGGGAACCAATTTGAGGGGAAAAAGTGATTTTAACAAAAAAAAAAAAAAGGAATGAATTCAGAGAATGAATTTTACAAAATGATTTCTCATACTGTTCACCCCTGTGTCACTTCCTCCCTTGAGTGTCAAGCAATGTTATAAAAGGTGTTGCTATAACAACACTAATTAATTATAGTGAGATTTCATGTGTTGCAGTAAAAAGCCAAGCCACAGTACTATTTTATGTCATAGCCAATGGTGTAAGACAGAGCTACATGATACTGAGATCAAATATAGTGCAGTAATTACCAAGAAAGGCCAGCTTGTGTCAAGGCAATGCATGCATACCTACCCTTATGCTTTGGTTACCTGAATGACCCTTAGAAACATTGCCCCTTTTCACATTATATGATAGGGAATAAATAGAAATTTGTGCAGAATAATAAAGATATTGCACATATTACCTAAAAAGTTGTGCCTGACATGCATGTCATGCAGACTTTTGCTTCATCTGAGTAAAAGAATTAGGAACAGTAGGAATTCTGAAATGTATATAAAATAGAATTCATGGTTTCTATAAGTTTGAAAGAAGTAATGTGAATTATTAGATTTCAATGAAAAAATACCTGAGAAGGATAGCATTAGCAGGAGCCTTGATCAGACTTGGCTCTGCTGAGATATTACTCTAGCTATGAAGATAAATGATTCTTCAGAGAAAGTTGACACTCCCGTTCCATAGTTGCTAACAAAATATGGGCTGGGTGACTTTTGTTTACATTTTTGCTCATTTTTTTTCTGAAAAGCTTATGACTGAGTAGGAGAGCATCAAGTGAGAGCAGCATTACACATAAGGATTACTGTTTATGGAAAATATAGTTAATTTTAGAGTTATTTATTGATTGTTTGATATCAATGCATCCACTTTACCATGTCCAGAGTAATCCAAAATATACTTACATGCCAGTGTTCTCAACACTGAAAGTTGGAAAGGAGAACTCACATGAAACCTTCTGTTCCAAGTACATAAAATGTATTTGACAAAATTAAAAATCTCCATCTTAGGGATAGTTTAAAGACAATATGCATTTGATTATTTTTCATTACTTGTTTAGGACAAAAACTTAGGCTTATATTTTTAACTGTTTAAAGTCAAAAAAGATGTATCTACTTCTACATCTTTTTTTTTTTTTTTTTTACATATTAACATGAGTCAGAGCTGCTCTGCACCATAAGCAAGAAAGACACCCAGATGCTTGTTTATCTGTTTTCTGCGATATGATTAGACAGTCTTAGGAACATTTTTAGATGCAACCTTCAGCAGCATTACAGCCTGAATTTCTATTCACACTATTCTAAGAGGAAGAAACTAATGAAAACTGATCAGGTAAAAATAATGCAGAAGTCTGTAGGATAACAGACTCTATCTTAGGACTTTTCCTGTTCTGTGTTTTATACTGCTATGGACTTGAACAGAAGTGAACAAAGATAACTGCGAAAGATTTTACATGTCCTTGTCATCAAAGTTGCAAAAAAGCTAATTCCTATAGAAAGATACTGGCTAAATGGGTATAAAACATCCGAGGGTCAGTTAGAAAATCTATGGTAGATGCTCAATAAAATTTATAAAATCTGTAAATTTTTATTGTCTCTGGCATCTTCTATGTGATGATGAACTATGTTTTTCACTGAAGTGGCATCTCACAGCTTTAGTAATGTCACACAAGTCTGGGATCTTCAGACTGTAAGTGAGTACAAGCCTTTATTAACACACTATTAATTGGGAACAGAAAATGCTGCCAAAGATGGTCTAATCAGCAGTTTATGTGAATTATACTAATATTTACAATTCTGGATATCAGGATATTTAAAACCATCATGCAAAGATTAATCATTGAATGTCTGCATCTAAACATTCTTCTTTTCATTCTTGATGTAAGGTACTAAAGCCTCATCTAGCCAGATGATAAATTTCACCAATGTATGAGTGGACTTTATACATCTTTCTTTAACTGGTTTTACTTTGTACAGATCAGTTTTAAAATGTTTTCACTGAGCTTCGGTGAAAAAAAGGGTAATTTTCCAAAGGCCTGGTAGAGGTCTAAGATTTTTGTTTTACCAGGAGAAGAGCTTTATGATTCATTAATCCTTTGGCCTGTAGTAAAGTTTTTATATACTTTAAAGCACTGGAACATGTTGTCCTTGAGTGAATATGACTAGAAATACTGCCCAAGCTGAAAAATGAAGTACTTTCTAGTGATGCCATACTTTCTATAGCAAATTATGCAGTGAACTCCTTTTGCCAAAAGAGATTTTCAACAAAAACCTAAAAGAAACATATTTCCAGACTTCACAAATGCTTATGACATGCTTTGATACGCTTTTGGTCTTTTGATCAAAACACCTGGAGTTTTTCCAGTGAAGAGTGTATGAAACATAGTCATAGATATGACAAATGGTTTCTGTGCTGTCACATGTTATCCAACCTGTGTATCATAGACTCTTTGTTCATTTATTCAAATGACATCTGTCTCAGTACCCATGCTTGGCCATTTTCTAAATTAAACACCTGTTGAATAACAATGCTTGCTGAATAAAAGTTTTCATCTTCAAATAAGAACAGGGAAAATGGTAACCAATGTGTTTTCTTTGTTTTGTATTTCCACTAATATCCAGTTCTAAGTTCATTTAATGACACTTAAGATAGCTCTATTCTCTGAGATTTTATAAACACTGTTCATAATATTAAACTAACAGTGAATGTCTCAATAAACTAGTTGGATCAGCATGGCATATATATGCTTTACATGCTCCAGATGTTCTTATTTGCGATCAGCCGTTTAGCTCCAGAATACTGTGATATAGCCTGGTACTTCTGCTGCACAGAAGTTCAGTGATATATGTTCTGCATTCAGATACATGCACAATGTTACAAATGCTCCACTGTTACATGCTGAGAAGGTTGCCAGAATTATGCAGGGTAGCATCATGCAGATGAGATGCAGTGCTCAGAGAGGAAAGATGTGTCTTAGTCCCAATCAATCACTGTACATGAATCTCTTCAGCTCACTGCATTTTGTAGTTGTCCAATTT
Organism: Crypturellus tataupa; assembly: GCA_034781795.1. Taxonomy (NCBI): domain Eukaryota; kingdom Metazoa; phylum Chordata; class Aves; order Tinamiformes; family Tinamidae; genus Crypturellus; species Crypturellus tataupa. Next base: position 693,209 of record JAWLRI010000122.1, read on the forward strand.
ACCACAGCAAAAAAACATAGTTACAAAGAAACACAAAACTTTCTACCTTTTATTTTGTTTTGTTTTGTATTGTTTTTTGTTTTGTTTCTGTAAACAGGTTCTAGTTGACATTGAACACCACCACTGAAACAGCTGCTACTTGGCTTCGCAAGTCCTGCATTTCCGAGGTACATAGATAAGCTAAAATGTGATTTTACTGTATAGATGTTATTTTTCATTCTGCAATATATCACATGCCAAAATGAAAACAGATTTGTTTAATTCTATTTAAATTATCAGCCTCCATTCTCTTGTTTAAGGAGCTTATTTCTTTCCTGCAAAGTGCAATTGCTGGCATGGATTGATGAGTCTGCTGCAGACAAACAAGAAGCCCTAGGTGACCCGTTTACCCTTCCCCAGTAGAGTACCAGCTGCCAATTGCCCCCACTCTGCTATGGCTTGTCCTTCTTCTCACCTTGTCATCAAGCCAAGACTGCACACTGTAGGAGCACAGGTAAGCATCTGCCTCTCTAATCACTGCCAACAGCTCTCCATTATCAGCTGCCAGGGGTGCTTCAAAGAACTCTGCACAAGTTCCTCTGGATGCATAATACTTGGAGTTTTTATGCCTGCCATAAATTCTGCCTTTGCAAAGCAGGAAATCTCAAATGTCAAATCTGTTTCCAAAGTTACATTGCAGCTCACTATGAAGCATAATACACGTTAGTGCACTTTCCCCTGCCTCCCTTGACTGGCAGACATTCCCAGCTGGAATAAGTATGCACACTTCATCTAAATAATCAAAATATCTCTACCAAGAGAGAGCATTTTTTTTCAACACAAAATTAAAGAAATATGACCAGCATACACCGATCACCTTCAAGAACTTATCATTTTTCTCTCTGATAAATCGAGAAGACTAACTCATTTTCTTCCATGTCCCCTCATAGACATTCTATATTTTATTTCTAATAGTGAGAGAATAACTATTCACACAGTTTATAAGTCTGTGTTCATGAAAAAATATGGGCTCATATACTCAGTTCCACTTGTCCGCTGTTTTGTTGACTTCATGCTATTGTAATGACCAGTTCTTGGGAAATGCCATGTAAAAGAGAGGCCTCAGGAACCTGGCAGATTTCCAAACACATTTCAAGCAGTTTTAAAAAAAATCCTCAAACAAACATAAACAACAAAAAGCCCTTAAAAGAAAAAACTACAGAAAAAAAAACATTGATTTTAATAAAAAATTAGATTTTTTTTTCTGTAATTCCTAGCTTCAACCTGTTAGGATGTATCATTTTAATTTATATTTGAATGAATATATAGAAATGAACTAGATCTTAGGAACAGCCTTAGAAATACTTTTTTTCTCTGTTTGGGTGTTTGTTTTCCAGGGAACAGCCAAATTGAAATAGTAGTTTAATTATTCTGACCTAATTGTTGTGCCCTTCTAGTTATTCTTCCACAGTGGAATGTAACATTTCAGGAAAAGAAGGATATAGAAGAAGAATATAAATAAAAACAAGTATATAAGTAAAAACAAGAATATAAATAATATAAGTGCAAGAAAATAAGTAAGTAAGGTATGAGATTATGATCTGGCAGTTTTTCTCATCATATGATCTAGAACACCTTTATTTTTCTAGAATATACCACTAAGATTGATTGTAAACAAAATCTTTTCCCTTTGGAATAAGATAATGGATGCTTCCAGCAAAGGTTAATTTTTAAAGTAAGATCAAAAGATTTTGTTTGATTTTCTCTGAGTCCACATTCACATCTATCTCTCTAGAAGCTATTGCACTCATACAATGTTGCGATTCAACAGTTTGGTTTCTTATTGAATGGCAAATCACATAATCAGTATAGTTTGAATCCTTTTCTGACCTGGAATTTTTCAGACACTCATTTGACATAGCCAATATACTTGGAGTCATTTAATACTGAAATTAATTGTTAAAATTGAAGCATAAGAACACGTGAAAGAAAAATTTTCCTTTGGGGAATTTTAACATTTGGAGGAAGCAAATTGGATACATTGAACGAGGAGGCACATACATATCTTCAAGTTTTGGCTTGTAAACTTGTATTTTATGAAGTATCCATCCTTCTGGAGAAGCTGACTGAGCCTTTATTTTTCATTTGGGTATTTCTATTTTATCATAATTGGTTTGGCACACTGACTGTTGCAACTATCCTTTTAAGTGTAGTTCACTATATTTAACTAGTACACTACTGAACAAAGAGTGAAATTGCGAGGCGACGGAGGAACAGACGGTCGACTCAATATGAGTGATAAGTCGTGTTCGTTTATTGCCCGAAATAGCC
>JAWLRI010000122.1:697482-713198 GCA_034781795.1 Crypturellus tataupa
TCTCCTCTCCTCGCCTCTGCTCTCCTCTCCTCTCCTCTCCTCTCCTCTTCTCTTCTTTTGAATAGGAAATAAATACTTGGGTTTTTTTTTTCTTGTTGTTTGTTTTTGTTTGTTTGTTTGTTTGTTTTGTACAATAGCTGTTTCACTGCACAGGTTATAAAAATCAGATTTACCCTTCCAGGAAATCATTTACTTTCTCCAAAACAACAGTAATTGCTATTTTTTCTTCCTAACTTGATCAATATTTGGAATTCACATTTGCAATTTTAGTATGAAAGAAACAGAAAATATTAATAATCTCAGGTCAACACTGGAGGTTTTTCATTCAGTGTTTATAAAACCAGTGATCTACTGAAGAAAAGATAAGGTATGTTTTAACTATACTCTTACCAAAGACCTCAAAATGTAGCCCCTACAAAACCCAGAAATATTTCATGAAATAGGACTGAACATGGTTGCTGTCCTTTTCAAGGCAATGTCAGAGTGAGATTGTTTTCAACCATAGCTATGTGTCTATAAAAGTTTTTTTAATTTCATATACAAACTGTTGTATTTTTACTTACATCCTCATTTGTTGCAGTCATCAATTGTCTGGTGCAATAAGATCCAAAGAGAGTATCCTGCCTTTCATCCTGGTAAACATAATTCATCTAAACAAAGAAATTCACAGGACTGAGTTGTATGACTAATATTTTCTTTTTCAGCGTATTTTTTTATTTTAACAAGAAGCACCAAGAATCCTTTATAACTCGGTGTTTTGGTCACTGATTAAGGAAAAACAATACAAATATTCCTAAATATGTTGATGCCTTTGATGCTAATAATAATAACAATTGTATGTGATAATAACATTAATAGTGAGAATAATAGGGAGAATAATAATTTAATACATATTTTGTACAGGATGAGAGATTTTTAGAAGGATTCATGAAATCACCACTGAAACACTTCATTTCAGCAAACAGCAATATAGTAACTTCAATTTAAGCAAAATTAGCTTGTGTAATTTGTATGGATTCTTTTTTTGTAACATTTTAATTCTGCATTCATGTACAATGTCCCTAATATACAAGACATATACAAATGAAGAGACAGTTCTATTTGTAGCATTTAAGGGGAAAAAAACTAAAAAAATAAAAACTAAAAAAAAAAAGAAAAAAAGAAAAAAGAGAAGCACAGATAGAAAAAGGAGTAGACATTGATAAACAAGTGACATATTGGTCAATATGATAAATTGTATGCAGAAGACTGTGATTTTGCCCAGTGATTTTGTCAGACCAATCTTCATTCTTCCTTTGTTACACCTGCTTTTGAAATTGCAGCTCTTGGGTTCGTTATTGAGGCAATAAAAATCTCATTTGGAGACTTCAGAGACTTTGAAAATACAGCCTTAGTTTTCTAGGCTCTCCCCTTTTCATTAAAATTGTTAGTCACATTTGTTTCCAAAACAGTTTATTCTAAATTGCTACTCCCAACCTTTCAAATTCTGTCTTCCCACAGTCTGGTCAAAGATGACTGGAATCTGATTTTCATGAAGTACTGTAGCAGATCACTTTGAGGCATTAGTCTTTTCAACTTTTGAAACATAGATAAATTTTATGTATTCTTAAATTTTTCAGTCTTTGATTATCATGAAACACACACACAAAAAAACAACTTGAAGGAAAAAGGTGTATTGAATTTGAGTTTAAGGCATAGCCCAATTATTTCTGCAAGTACATGTTCTCAAGATGTTATGTCAATGAATTACTGAAAGAACAATGGCACAAGGGATTAACAATGAAATCTAAAATCTTCTTTTCAAGATAACAGTGTCAATGCAATAGAGTTTAGTAGCCACAGAAGCTGTTAATTACTACAGGAACTTTCATTTGCAAGGCAAGGAAAAGTAACACAAGGAAAGGAGTTATCCTTAAAGGTTGCTCAGGGTTGTAATACCAGAGCCTATCCCATTTCCCAAGCTCCCAAGTTAAGCTCAGCTGCCTGATAAATGCATATTGGGATCCTTCCCTCTGCACTCTGATTTCTGCTGAGTGCAGAGCCAGAGGAGAGGAATATTCCTCCAGTTTCCAGTCTGATCTCTTCTTCAGGTGACTGAGGCAGAGATATTTGAGCTTTATACACTTGAATGGCAATTGTGGGAATAAGGCTGGTCTTCATAGTCTCACAAGAGGTGAGCTTTCTATGATGAGACAATCCAGGGATTTGTACTAGGGAAGCTCTCCTGCTGGGTAAACTTGAAATACTGGGATGATTAAAGAGAATGTTTCACCACTTTGCGTTTCATGCCACACAATTCCTCCTTTCTACTTTTTTCCTAAACTTTGGACAGTGATGTATCTGTCCCCTATTGGGTGCAGACCCATATTGACCCTTCTACATCACGTGGATTTTATAAAAAGAGCTGTAGAATATTTATTTGCTATTTTAAATATTATTTTCCTGTTAAAATGACCTTTGTATTAAAGGTCAGTCTCCCTATTCGGAAGACGTTCTTTGTGCGTGAATGTGTTTTCCCAATCACATACACACATAATGCTTATTAAGCATATTGGAGGAACCAGTTTCAAAGTACTTTCCAAAATAAGGTGGTATTAGGAAGGTTAAACAACAGAAAATGTAGAAAAATGGAAAATATAAATTGCAAATGTCTCCATGTTTTCAGAAACTTTTATTTGACCTGTGACAAGAAATATAGTAGAACAGATGTAGAAACATAAGAGGTATATTTTTTTGCACCAATCATCCTTCTTCTCCCTCCATAGTTGTTGGAACAGCTGTGTTGTTATCTCCTAAAATTATGAAACATATTTGTGTATGTTCTTAACTGATGATGCAAATAAAGTATCCCCTGGTCTTAAGAAAGATTATATAGCACATTTAGTACAAAGTTATATACACTAAGAAATTGCTTTTCTTTAAATTCAAAGCCTGAGTATGAAATTCTGACCAAGATAAATAACTTCAATATTTTGGACAAAACTTTTGTTTTCAGACTAAAGACCATTTGAATTGCTTCAAACTGAAAACATAAGAAGGTAGGACAAGTCTTTGTTTCATCAGAAATCCAGTGGCAATGATAATCACAGCATTATTTCCATTCCTTTCATTCTAGGAAAGAGCTTTGGAAAGCTATGATATGGGAGGGTTAATATATCATAAAGGTTGCATGAGAAGAAGATCTAAATTCTTACAAGGACTAGTGTGTTTCAGTCTCTGAGTCTTTCCAATAAAAAGTCACTACTTTTTATGTGGTTTCTTATGTTGAAGTTGAAATACTGCCAGGAGTTATATTCAATTTTGTTATGGTGAGGACAGTTACTATGTGTTCCTCTCTGTAGTTTGGTTATAGCAACGCTGAGGACTGCATGCTTTGTTTTTAATTTAGTATATTCTCTACAGAGTCTCAGAAGCTGAAATATTACAGGGGATGACTGGATGTTATTTCAGGACAGATTTCACAGCTGAGCAAAAGAAATTCATGCTTCTGAGTTAAAAGAATAAAAGAAGAAACACACAAGCATCAAAATAGGAGTAAGATAAGAGAAAAACAGGTACGAATGGATTCTTGAAGACAAGAATAAGGATTTAGAGAGTGATTGTGGGAGTCGGACACCAGTGCAGGGACTCAGGTAATGGAGTGACATCATGGGGAGAGGAAAAGAAGCAACAGCTTCTAGCTATAAAGTGTTAGGCTTAAGGGAGGGAAAGATATGAGAGTCAAGAAAGAATAAGTCTGTAGGGGGAGAAAGAACTCAGATATTGAACAAAGATTAACGATAGGGGAGGTGAGCTAAAGATGGGTTTTGAATGTGATTGATTGAGAAAAAGAATTGACAATACTACTTTTTTTCTCTCTGTTTATTCTGTCTCATATGGTTTCTTTTCACTTACCCCAAGCTGAGTTTTGTCTTGAAAGTAGATGAGAGATTTCATGAGGTCTGTGAGTGTCTCACATTAGAGTGAGGATCTGTAGCTGCAGAAGAAGATTAAGTGAATATTGGCAATATCCAAACAAACTAATGAAATTAAGAAACACACTGAAATAGGGAGCAAATCTAAAAGAAGAATGCCTCTATAAACTAGGCAAGTTTGGAAAGCTTTAGCATATTTAATATCTTTCAGAGAAAGTGCACTATATAAAGACACCCCAATTTAAAACAATCCGGGTATCTCTCTAACAGTGGGGAAAATATATGGTCAAATTTATGAGCTGTTCAACAGTCAGTTTCTCGTGTAATTTCATTTGCTTAGACATGCGCCGACTCATTTACAAAGTCAGTGGCCAGATGCTTGTCAGACACATTTAATTGCCTGAGAATAAAGCCTTCAGCCAGGGAGCCGTATACAACCACTCATACTATTTCATATCTCTGGCAAGAGTGTGGATTGAAATCTACCAATTTCCATTAATCATACTATAATTCAGAGACTGTTCACCACAGGCATCAGTCAGACCTATATGTGCAGGGCAATTTTCAAAGAGTGCATTGGTGTGCCTTGGTGTCATATTAAGCATGTTAATATCAAATCTTTATCTTTTCCCTCTCTATAGGTTCTCTTAACAAGAGCGCTCTGGCAAACATATCCCTGGGATCCCTGTGGTCATTAGAATCTTAGGAACATTTTCCATTTTTTCTGCTGGTTAAAGAAGAAAAAGTCATGGGCAGCTTTTGGATGGACAGTCTACCCTTGATTCTTCTGACAGCTTTTGTGCTGCGGCATTTATACCTATATAGGGGGCAGACGTTCGGTTGCAGGTAACCAACTCTGATTAAGAGCACTAAATACTGTTGCTGTTCTTACTTTTTCATTACTTTTATCTGCTGTAGAAACCATATCTCCTCCCATTTAATTCTAAGTTATAAAGTGGGCCAGCAAACTAGTACCCAACAAAGTACTTAGTTTCTGAGGAATGTTTCCACAAAACTGAAGATTGATTTGCAGAGACACTCCCCATGCTGTTACTTGACAATACAAATCTTTTATAGATAAAAAAAATACTGCTATCAGAGAAATTTTATCAGAGTGATTTTTTTCACCTATGCTATAGTTGAGGCTGGTTTAAAATGTAATATGGGAGGAAGTAGTTTATTTTTATATACTTGTATGATAGTTTTTGATGGCATTTCTCTGTACATTTCCTTCTGTAAAGATTTCCCTGCCTACAGTTTAGTTGTAAGGGATCCTGGGCTAAGTACAGTTTGTTGCAAGCCAGAAAGCCACCAAAACTTAACCTTAGTGCTCTGGGAAAGACTTCTTTACAAAGGTGGGGTTTTTTTTGTTTGTTTGTTTGTTTGTTTTTTGCATATAATTGCTCTCTCTGATGTTTCTTTATACCACCAAGTAATAACATTAGTTAATTTTTTTAACTTAGATTTTGAAATTCTAAACCCTGTCAGTGATTCTGATGTTCACCTCAAAGGAAAATCTCAAACTGATCCACTATGGTGCCATCTGACTCTGGGTCCATTTCACCTTCACTTAGGAGTGATACGTTTCAGGCTCTGGACAAGCACTAATACTTCAGGAAGACAAAATAGAGGTAGAGGTTTATTAACCTTCTTGGTAGGCCAGACATTAGAGGAAATCCACAAGTCTCTAAAATAAATCTATATAATAACTGCATTTGTCTGATACTTCTGAAAAAAAAGAAAAAAAAAAAACTAATAACCTCTCTTCGTCATGCAATTTACCTTTTCAATAAGCTGGCAGAAATAGGTTCTAAGGGAGCAGTCTTCTAAGTATGACATTTCCTGAATCTTCAGAAAAGAACCTAAGAAGAAAGTTATATTGTAACACATTGAATCAAATCAGATTACACTTAATCACCATAAGTGGCAACCACATCCCTGCTTCTTAAAGGAATTTACTTGGATCACATCAAGGTAAGAATTCCAAATGAAGATTGATCTGTGTAACTGTGATCCCTGTACTTTTCTACTTGTCATGCTTTAATCCCATAAGCTAAGAAGATGCAGGAAACATATTAACTGCCGAGTTCTATTTTACCTGGTCATACTTACTCATACAATCTTCATTTCTACTTGACAGAAGGTACTCTATAATTTTAGCAAGAATGAGAATATATAACAGGTAAAACCAGGAGATGGGGGTTAAGTTATTAGAAATAGAATGACCTCTTTATTTCGCACCATGAATTTCTCTCCTTCTGTTCAAATAGCTTACTATCCTTCATATTAGGGAATTAAATGGTCGGCAGATGAATTGTGCTGCTTATAGGTACTAGAAATACATACACTTGAGACATGAGGTTATTAAAATGTCTACATACTACTTATTTCTCTAAGAAGAGTGAAATGAATCTGCTCAAATTCATTGGTGGCTTTAGGAAAGCCCAGATTAATTAATAAAGACTAATCATGTACTGTTTATGCCAAAGACCAAAACCTATGTTTGCTCTTTTTTATACTGCTTTTCTTTCTACATTGAAACCCCAGTCCTATCAATGTTCACAGGTGAACTTGTCTTGGAGGTATTGAAATATGATGGATATATACTCTAGGGATGTCAGGTTATTAAAACGGCTGCAAAGTGATGAGCCTGAAGCCATGGCCATAGGTATTGGCTGGTCTAGCTTCATGGGCCTTTGGACTCTGTTTTTCTCAATTGTACCTCTGCTATTCCTCCCATTTGTACATCTTTGCAGGCAGCTGCCTTGGAACATTTCATTTTCTCCCACTCTGCAATTTCCCTCTCTTGTCTATGCGCTCCCCTTTTTTATTTTTTTTTCCTCTGTACCTTTTAACCTTTTGCACACTCTAATAATGGAAAAACAAATCCTCAACATGAAATGCTACTCCACACCTCCATTCATGACTCATAAAACAAAAGGAAAAAAGAATGATTTTACTTTCATTTGCTACATTTCTATGAACACTGAAGATGAAATATAACTACACCTAAGGTTTTGACTTTTTTTTTCCCCTTAGTTTTCTTCTTTCTTCTATAATGGGCAACCTGTGTGGTTGCCTTCAGTGACCAAGACTCTTACTTAGGGAAAGACAATACAGAGTTGGTGATCTCTGACTGAGTAAATTTCAAAAAGCTAAGAAAATTTTGACAAAAGTCAAAACCAGCTACCCTCTGTAGACAAGGAAGCGGAGAATTTAAGGAAATAGTGTTACTTCTATACTTACTTCTCTTTGAACCAAACCCCGTTAGTTTCTGATATCTTCTGCTAACATCTATAGGCAGAAGATTAGGAGGCAGAATAGAGGTTGTATGTCTTACCCAAATAAGATGTTCTTAAATCTTGAGCAAATATCTAAGAAATGATTAAATCCCCCTTTTCATGTAGCTATTTTATTATCCCCTGTCTCTTCACCCTCCCTACTATTGCACCATTGCATCATGGCTCAAATCAAAGATTTCATTCATATATAATCAGTCTAATGGGCATGTCTCAAGTCTGTAATGATGTCTGTGCAGAAATAATAGGTGCTTCAAAGAGTCCATAACCAGATTCAGCAGTGTTACGGCACTGTGGTTGGGGTCTGACTTTGATGTGATACTGTAGCAGGGGTAAAATCTAGGACTGAACAAAATAACAAACTATTCTACCATCAGGACTACTGTAGTATCTTTGAATAGTAAATCCCTGTGTCATATGAATTGTCCTGTTTTAAATCATTCAAAAACCTGTAAAAATCTTTTTAAAACCCTTTGTTTTCTTATCTGTTTTTGACACTTCAGAAAAAAATAGTAGAATCTTGCATGTGTACATGTATGTCTGTGTGCACACAAATAAGGCAGTGGAATTTATAAGAAAATAGTATCAAGATGAGATTTATTTGTTATAAGGAAAAAAAAAAATATGTCCCCTACTTTGCAAAGGACCTTTTACCTCTCTCCATTGTGCCCCCCTCTGTACTCAGCCCAAGGTGCCACAGTCTGTGATCTTGGAAACAGCAACAGAAATCCCAGCTGTGGAGTGTTGCGCAAGTAAATATTTCCTTTCCATTCTTTTTGTGGATGTTGCAGTGCTAGTTTGATACAGGAAATAAATAAGACTCAAAAATATTTTACAGAGGGTTATAAAGACCTGGAGGGGAAGGACTTTCCCTGGTGGGAAAAGACAGTAGTGAGTGTCCAACCATCCCTTTCCAAAAACACTGGTATCATTCTTGTGTAATTACAATCTATACAAAAACACAGGAGCCAACCATTGTAGGTATCCGAATTTGCAGGACCTGATGCCACTCAAAGGCAAAATTTGTCTTCCACTATATGTCATGACAAATAAGATACATCCTACCAGATCTCTATGAATGTCTAACAACAACAAAATGACTATTTAGCTGCTTTTCAGACCACAGCATTTCCCAATCTGCTGTCAGAAACCATAACCACATCTCAAACAATTAATTTCTGTTTCCAATGTGAAAAATGATTTGTCTTGGTTATTTAGTGACTGTCAACAATAACAAGTGCTTTTGCAGTTCAGCTGAAGAGTAAGTATCTTCTCAAAAACGATGGCTGATGGAGCTATTGTGTTGCAGTAATTACAATGACTGAAAGAAAGGTGCCTTATGATTCTGGAAGACAGAAAATAGAGTCTGAAAAATTTCCTGAAACACCTAATCTCAAAACAAAAATACCTAAATCAAGTAGGTCTATCCTCAGTCTTTCCTGATCGTAGAATACATTGTTATTGATTCTTAGAATCATTTAAGCTTCCAAAACTTTTGCTGGAAATGTATACAAAAATAGTTATCAAAATCTCAGTTGTTTTTAGAACTCCCTTCAGCTGAAGTCATGCTTCCCCACCTGGGTACATAACAGCAGATGCTTTAGCCTCAGTGAGATTCTCTGCCCTCAGCTGGGACTCGCAGTTGTGCACAGATGTATATCCTTAGGGTCGTATGTAGAGGCTTTTAGATGCGTCATAGTCAAAATCAGGGTTTCTATCTTTCCTCCTCCCTTGCCTTTTTTATTTCTTTTTTTTTTCCTGATTTATTTCTTCTCCTTTATCTTACTTTTTCTTTCTCTTCTTTCTCTTCTTCTTCCTTTTTTTTTTCTTTATCTTTTTTTTTCCTATTTTCCCCTTCCGCCTCTCCTCTCTACCTTCCCAGGAAACAAGAACATGTTCATAGGAAAGCGACCACAATTCACTAAAGTTCATATTTATTTTATTAACTAAAATTAAACTTACATCAAATCAAAAAGTACTTTTTAAAGGACTGAAAATATTCACTGAAAAGCTTTGTAAGCCCTATATTTTCATGATGTATCTGGAACTCATATTGCGGTTGTACAATAGGTCTATTCCCATCTATTAAAGCCTGAAGAACAGTGTAATGATTCCTTGAAGCCATTTGTCAGGGTGAAAAGTGAATCTGAACAAGCTTCTGCAGTCACTTTGTGTTTATTGGTAGTCATCTGTTCTTACCTAGGGAATATGTTGCTTATATTAATAATGTCTACAAAGAAAGAGAAGCACTAATTTTATCACAATTCTGTGTTATAACCTGAGAAGACAAATTCTGATATCTTTCTTTAAATACCTTTTTAAAGGTTCTTTTAGCATTTTCCCATATATCCAGAACTAAATTTGAACAGTTAAGCCTCACTGACAAAAATGCATTTCTCTTTTACAGTAATTGATATGCGATTATTATTAACTGAAGGTATAGGATTTTTTTTTTATTATTATTATTTTTCAGTACAGGAAGGAGAAATTTTCATTTCATCTCCTTCTCATGCAATGCGAAATGGAAGTCTGAGACTGATGGCCCATGAGAGATATTTTACACTTCTCCCAACTTACTCCCATGAGAGAAGCATATAAAAATTCAAATGTTCATGTATAACATTTTTATAAGTTATATCTCAAGACTATGTTATTTTGGGTGTAGGTATTTTGCTTGTTTTACACATGACATTTTTCAGTGGAAATATATAGTAGGTTTTAGTTTATGAAACCCTATTGGAAATCTGGCCCAATACGATCCTTTTGTATCTCCATTCTTAACAGGTCTGTAGTATTCCCAAACAGTCAGCAAGATGTTTGGCTGTCTGCAATATGAACGACTGAGCATTTGTTGTAAAGAATGGAATGTACTACGTTGCTGGAATTGCATAAAAAAATCTTTAGTGATATGGAAAAAGGCTTTGGGACCTTGGATGTCAGTTCTAGGAGAGACGAATTTATAGGTAGAACAATCTATCTCCTAGAACTGACACCTGAGGTCCCAGAGGCTTTCTCCATAGCACTGAGGATTTTTTTTTCTTTCTATGCATTTCCAACAAGATAATGTATGGTGCATGGAGCAATTTCACACTCAAAGCAATAACAACAAAGTTTGGCTTAGAAAAATCTTCCCCTCACCTTGATATTATTATATAAGTCCTTTTTTTTAACAATAATTTGTTTAAGAAGGTGAGAAGCCGCTCTTTGTGATGAAGGTCAAAGGGACAGACCTCATAGTTCAAATCCACATTGTCACAGTTGCTTTTTATTGAAACCTCCTCTGTGTGTTCAGAATGGACAAATGAGCCACTCCTACAGCTAAACTACAAAGCCTCCATACATCTAAAGTAGACTTCTTTTTTCAGTACATACCTTTCCTTTCCATTTTATTATATCAGCTATCTTACCTTTAACTACACTTCTAGAAGAAATTGTCCAAGTCTGCGTATTTTCCTGTAGAAAATATTGTTCTTCTGCTGAGTTCTCTTTCTTAAACACAACAGTCAATGGGAGTCCATGGAATTTTGTCACCGATTTAAATAGAAATTTCACTTGATTTTACTGATTTGCAGTAATGTTACTATCTCAGGCCATTTTAATCACATTTGTTTCGCTTAAAGAGGAAAGTCCACACAACAATTTTTTCCTTTTGCCCCAAAGTTATTAGAAGTTTTTAGAATTTAATATGTAAGGATGAAGAATTTTTTTTTTCTTTTACAGAAGTACATTCCTTAGGTGGGTTTAATATTAGACAATTAGATTCTGTGAACATTTGGAGACAGAAAGTTCACAGCAAATTTTATGTGGAAATTCTCAGAATTTGCAAATTAACCCTGTTGAACAACTTGGTACTTACAAAATCCTTAACTATTAAAAAACATTGACGTTGCAAAGTCCCCTTGAAGTGCCCAACCTTAGTAGATACATTTTTCACTATTATAACAGGCTAATAAAATAGATGGTCCATAGATTAGTTAGAGAAGTCATTATAATTAAACAAAAAATCCATTAGTTATTAACACTTAAACTTGTGAAGGCATTTGAACTCAATTAGTGCAAATAGCAACAAGTTGGTATGCCACATTTTTAAGAACAAGAACAATGAAAAAGTTTTCCCTGTTACTGATTTGCAATATATAAGCTGATATTTTTAAAGGCGATGATAGAATAAATAACATCCAAAGTTTGCTAGTTAGGTAGTAAACTGCTGAGAACAACGATGTAACTGCTTTCCACAGTTCCCTCAGTGTATTTCTGTATTTTCTCAACAAGCTTCAATCTTGCTTTCATAGTACGTCACATGCCTTAAAATCACATAACTGCGCTGAATACAATGGCATGAAAGAACGACATGTGGATACATAAAAAAGTAATGTTAAAATATATTAAGAATTGTATTCATCATCATGTGTCTGACTGTGCAAATGAACATGTGAACCAGCCATTTTAGACCAGTTGTCAAATGAATACAAAGAATAATTTCAGAACATCACAAAACATTGCTGCAAGTGTTATTTTTTTCTCAATGAAGCAATTAAAACTTTATTCCAAGCTCACAGGCATATTTTGCTAGGGTGAAAAGATTTTATTTATTAATTTAGAACTTTGTAATGCTGTTTATATTATTATTATTTTGTTTATACTTTAGTAAAAATAAACAATCGAATGATCAGAATATCCAGGCAGTAGCAGTAAACCTGCTTTTATAGACATAATGTTGCAGGAGTATCACTATAGTTTAAGTTCAAATGTTAAATTCATCCTTCATATAGCACTTTTGAAGACACTTAAATCGTGATCAGATTTTAGCCTTGGTGGTTACTGAGACAGTTCTGCTTTGATCTAGTAGCTTTTCATTACTTGGAAGTTCATAGTGTTTAGTGTGCCTGATCCGTGGCAAAGGAAAGAATGTGCTCTCCTGCCTGGCATGCTCAGAGTTTCACTCTTGTACTGGGGCAACTCCATTAACTTCAGTGATGCTTGCGCAATTGAACAGAGAAACAAGGATAGGAGTCACCCAGTAGTTTATAAATACCCTCATTGTGTATATTTATCCATGTCTCTAAAAACACATCACATAAAAATGTGCAGCCTGTCAAGCAGTGAGATATAGTGCCAAGTTTAATGAAGAGCTTTACACTTTGTATTCCTCCCTCCTGTTCCTATTTAGGTGGCAATCACAGGACTTGGATTCAAGATAAGAAAGAGATTTTCCTAGCAGCAGTGCCCGTTTATCAGCAGACTCCGTGAGTAATTGTGTGGGCAGCTTTTGGGTTGCCTGTGGGTCACTTTCCTGATTAGACTGCTGATGAGAAATCTGAGCTATCTTCTTCCCCTGCATGTCATTCCCCTTTAATTCACTTCGATTCAGGGAATGTATATATTTTTATCTAGCAATGAATAAAAATCAGTTCCTGTAAATCCAGTTACTGAAAACATGTACAAACAGGGGCTTTGTAAGACAGTTCAGGGACATCAGTCCTACAAAGGTACCGTTTTTTTGAAGGTTAAGATCCGCCTCCCCCACACTTTCACGTCGATGTGTGCAGCAATGGTCCTGAGCACACATTTTTCCTTTATACAAACACATACATACATTTATTTTAGATGAATGGGATTAAAATTATTTTCTTTTCAAAGATCTTGAATTATGGTGTAAAAGCTATAATTTGGAAAGGTCAAAATCCTGTGTTTAGAAACACTGAAATGTTAGTGGATAAAGCTCATTTTTCACCTCCAAAGTTTTCATTTGCTGCTTTCAAGAATAATATTTGCATTTCCATTTCTGTGGAAAAACCTTGTCTCTTTCAGTAAACCAAGCAGAGATAGGAAACCAGATAATTATGATACATTTGTAACTAACGAAGAGTGACAATAACAAAATGTAATCTTTTTTGATCCCAAACCAAAATTTTTTTCTGAGGAATATTGTTGTCTTGAAGAGGACATGGGATGATTTCTATATTTGTTTTTGACATTGTCAGCTTTCAGGGCAGCACATTGTGCTGTTTGTGAAAAGGAGAGGTCTCTCCCTGGAGCTCATAGAGGTTTCAAGAGAGCTTAGTAGTTCTTGATGTGTGATTTAAAAATAGAAAACCCTTCTGAAAGAGTGTGCCAGTGACAGCTCTGCTTGCTGTGGTGTCTTATGGAAAGTCGTGGTACTCCGTGACACCCACCTCAATGTCCTGACAGTCAGCAGTACTGGCTTTCTGGGGGAAAGAGCATGGGAAGACAGAGTGATATTTTTATATTTTTCAATTAATTAGGAAGCAAATTAAAAGGAAACTATATATATATACATATTCTACTATTTCCATTGAAAACTAGGAATATATTAGAAAGGATCCATGCCTCACCCATGAGGTGAATGGAATTCTTGTCAAGGGCTAGTGTTGGTAGGATTTCATCCCTAATTGCATCCTTACTCACAAAAGCACCTAGGAATGTAAAGGTCAGTGTTTCAAATTTTCTTCTTTGGGTTTAAGGGTATAGCTATACCTTCTTGGGTGAGCAGATTGGGCGAGTGTTTCTAAATGATTTAGCCTTTGGTGAAGATTTTAAGTCCTTCTGCATCCTGCAATAACTAGAAGTCTGAGCCAGGTTGTGCAGCTGCTTCAGGAATTAATATATTCATGCGGCAAGGAAATAAAAAAATCTCATGTTCTTGATTCCAGTTGCTTTGGAGCAGCAGTCAAATGGAATCAGTAAGCATCACTAAAAGAATCATCATTTTGGGTGATTCCTGCAAGAATATCAAGTAAGTGGCACAAACACATGCTATCTGTCTGGTGTGTGAATCATCAATAGTGAAGTTGGATTTGTATTGTTTCAGTACTTAAAAATGCAATATTTTATTCATAGGAAAACTGCAATCTGGCAATTTCTCAGGACAGGATGAACCCTTGTTTTATAAGCTTTACAACGTTGCCCAACATATGTTTGAGAATCAAGAAGGGAAAACATATGTCAAGGGATTCTGCACTGCAAATAGTGCTACAAAAGTGCAGAGAGTATGGGAAGACAAAAATGAGAAAGAGTATTAAAATAAAAGAAACCCCATGAATATTCAGTCAATAACTCTTGTCACTTCTTGTCTTCTCTTAGTTCTGAGAACTATGAGTTCCCAAGTACTGAGCAGTATGGGTTAGGCGAGGCAAAGGCAGACCATACATCTCTAGGCCCTTGGGATACTCAGGCACAGAAAAATTACATTAAAATTTAAAAGGACATTGTCAAATACATAACACATTGGCATCCATGCTTTCCTTCAATTTGTGTTGCATAAGGCAGGTATAATGTTGCCACAGATCCAAAAATGTCATCAAATAGCATTTAATTCTTTCAAAGCAGGCTTTAAAACTTGCTTTAAAAGTCATTAGCAGCTCCTGACAAGAAAGGGCACTGTACCACATTAATTGTACATCTAATGTCAGAGACAAAAGGTCAAAAATATATGGGATTGTCCAGTGAATGGAATGAAAATGAAATAGCAGCAGACTTGGCTATCTTTGTCTCAGTTTCAGTGCTAAGAACCTGCATTTAAAGATAAGCAGAATTAAACAGAATCTCTATTTTACTATTAAAAAGATTAAATATCTATAACACTGTTACATTTACTTTTAGCAATATTGTTATGTCTTGCAGTGTGTCTGTAAAATCGTACATTACAGCTTTTATACTGAATAAATTTTATCTGGCTTAGACAATTAAGTTATTTTAAAAACATTGTGCTTCATACATAAAAATAGAGTGTTAGCTACTTAATGAACCATGTGAGAATGTGAAATTTCTGCTTCTCTAACAATAATACTGTGCAATTGACTATCTGAAAGACAGGGAAAAAAAGAGTCAAGAGAAAAGGTTAGCACTTCTGATTGAAATATTCTTGAGAGTAGATACTTCTAAATTTAACTAAGTAGGAAAAGAAAAAAGAAAAAGTGGAGAAGAGACAAAGCTCTTGTAAGAACTGATTGTGAAATGACAAGTCTTTAAGAGACAACTCTCAATACTCAGAAATAGAAGTGTCTAGAGTACAATCCAATACAGTAATGTAAATGCCATTTTAGGGAGATGGAAAGTTGACATAGCAGAATATTATGTGTTTAACAAGGCATTTCTAGTAAACATTTAATTAACTTCTGTTTTAGGTTGGTATTTCTGCTCTTCGCAAAATTTTAACTGAGGATGTTCCATCTTGTTTCAACATGCAAGAGTCTGGTGGGGGCAGTAGGTCCACACACATACATGTTTTATATAATCTTTTTTTCTTGAAGAAATATGCAGGTATATGATAAATCTACTATTAGACACCTCTTAAAAAATGAAAGGGGAGTAAGCATCTGTGTTCACATTGCAAAGAAAAAAAAAAGCCCTGCTTTCTTCATTTGTTAAAAAAAAAAAAAAAAAAGAAACATTAGAACGGAGGAATCATAGAATCATAGAATGCCTAAGGTTGGAAGGGTCCTCTAGAGGTCATCTAGTCCAACCCCCCTGCACACGCAGG
>JAWLRI010000122.1:713785-734436 GCA_034781795.1 Crypturellus tataupa
CTCACTGTCAAGAAGTTCTTCCTTAAGTTCCTGTGGAACTTTTTATGCTTCAGTTTGTGGCCATTTCCTCTGGTTCTTTCAGTGACCACCACAGAAAAGAGGTCAGTATACATTCTGAATAATTTCACAGCATAATTTTGGATTTACGCAATGTATATGAAAATGCAATCTGCTCCTGAAGTCTTTGTAAAAGCCTTAAACACCATTCTAGAATCTATTTGCTCTATGCAACAAAAACATTAAAAAAATCTGTAACTACATGCCTCTTCCTTTTCCAGAACTGTGTGAATACTTGAGGTGGTAGAATTTATTATGTAAACACAACCACACATATTAAACATGATTTGATCTGAAATAAACAAATAATATATAATAACAATGGTTTGTGCTCACCATTATTTGTAGTAGCTTAAGCTGAGTAAAAATCTTTAATGTAACATACCTATAAATAAATAAATGCAAATATTTTGTATCCAAAATCCTTATCAAACATGCAAAGTCATAAAGTAAATAGAAAAGAACACAGAAAGAATAAAACTATTGAATCAATAACATATGCACTTTTAATAATTTTTATTACCTCAGATGTTGGAAAGTAGAGTTAACATGCTTAATTTATAATATTTCCAAAATATCAGTACTGGGGAAATGCTGGTACTGAAGAAAATATGATTTTAACATTTATGCAGTTCTATACCAAAAATGATTAATCTCTAATTTTGCTAACACCTGCTATGCTTCGTATGGTCTCTGGCTTTCTGTAGTCTTCTGAGAACTGTGCACCCTTCAGCTCTAGTGATATTGAAGAAAAGAGCTGTATGAACATTCCCTTTCCATTCCAACTGTTGCTTTCCTTTTCTCTTTCAAAGCAAGAGACCAAAAAGTAGCTGTTGCACTTAAATATTGGCAGTGTCTGTGTAAAGTTAGGAGAACAACTGAAGAGACTGTGTTGGTGTAGTTCTTCCTAGCATCCATCCATCCAGGGAACGGCATCCATCAAAAACCTCATAGCTTATCCATGAGATCAGATAACTTGAACAGCAGAAAAGGTACCTAGAATAGACTCCTCCACCTATCCTCCATTCTTATTCAAAAATGTTAATGGTACCGTAATATCTGCTAGCATCATGATAGTTAGTCTGATTATTATATGTTTGTACCTTTAATTTTGTTCCATCCAATTGTAACAACATTTGCAGAATCAGCGAGTATGAACTACTGAAACATGTAATGTTATTATCTAAAATTCTTACCAGCAATTTCTCAAGTACATTCTCATCTGTCTGACTTTTACATATCTGAATTCATGTAACAAGATATGAGTAACACCCCTGGCGTGAACCCTGAAAGTCAATTAGTTTTTGCACTGGTTAAGCCATCTTGCTTCCCCTTAGCTGACTGTTAAAGAATATTTTGCCCTAAATTAGAGGTTCATGTACTTTCACACACAGGTGTATGCACATACATAGCTAAAGAGCTCTGCTTATACACCTATCTTTTCTATCCAAACAACTCTCAGATATAAGCTCTCTTTTGGAGCTTGTACTTAAACCTGGTCTCTTGGACAGTCCTATCATCTGTTCACTAAGTCCCCATATTATTCTTCAGAAATTTCTTAAGTACATTAGTCCATACAAAAATGAAGCCTGCAAGTCACATATCTCTTTTAAAGAGAATACAAAAATAAGTATGAGAGGATATAACAAGCACAGTAAGAGGGTTTGGCTCCTGAGCTCTACAAATTTATATCCAGACATCAGGAATGGAAAACTCTTTCTGAAAAATGTGCAACTTACTCTAGGCATTAATATTAGGTGTGACACTTCCCTGAAGCATCGTTAACCTGTGAATGTGAACTGTGGTCACCCAAGAAAAGTCCAAATGACAAGTGGTTGCCTTGGACTTGGCAAGTCTGGTTAATATCAAACTGGATACATGTGAACAAGCCAAAGTAGTCAAAGTGATATCAATGAACCGCCCTGCCCACCATCCCCCTCCCCATCCCCTACCCGCAAAAAAAAAAGTCACAGGTGATGAAGTATGAAGTTAAATGAATAAAATTCAGTCTATTAAGTTGTATCCACAGATGCATAAATTTGACTTCTATCAAAAAAAGAGTAAGAAGGAAGAACAGTACTCATCATGGAGCTAAAAATGTTGCAAGTCCTTTGTCTTATCAAGTGAGTATACTCATTAGAATGGCAGAGGTCTTAGTCGAGGAAATACCTGATGATGTCTCCAGGGAATAAAGAAGCTCTTGACAGAATACAGAAAAGGACTGAAAGTATTAAACTGTCGTATGCTTTGTGCCTCTAGGAAAGATTTTTTTACCCTCAGGAAGAGGATAAAAGAAAACTTGTATGGGCTCATTGCCCTAGGAGTCACAGAGTGACCAGAAGCACAATTAGAGCAGAAACATAAATACAAACTCACTAAACTTTATAGACAAAAATAAGCAAGCTTAAAACATTTTTTATTATTAACATAATATAATAATAATAAATATAGACACCTCTCCAAAGAATTAACATACTTACACACATATATTACAAATATGAAAAACAATGTTACTGCATACAAGGACACAAATCCCAGAAAAGACATGGAGGCCAAATATCCTCCTGAACTTCCAGCAGCAAAGAGATCACCTGTGTACAAGCTGCACATATGGTGAATAACTTAATCAGGAAAACCTGAAATCCACCAGTAAGTAGGATCTGTTCTTCCCTTACACCTAATTGTGGCTTTATTTGGTTTACACTTCCTTATTAATCCTTTGAATGTGTATGTGTGTAGTGTAAGTGAGGGTAATTCATACACATTCAGCAACATACTAATACATTCAGACCTGTCTTACTGAATTATAAGCAGCTAAATATCCTTGAAAAGCTGGTATGTGCATCTATTATACAACTTTAAAAAAATCAGTCTAGGGAATTGATTAAAATTTATGAAAGCAAAAATTGTTCCTAAAAGTCCATTTCCAGGAGGTCATACATGGCACTGTGTTTCTAGAGACAGCAATAATGGAGAAACACAAAACAACTCATGCATGCCTCATTCCAACTCCAGGAAAAATTGATGTGTTTGGAAGGAATCACATTTTTGTTGGGGCTTATCTCCCACCAGTATTTTTTATGAACGTACATCAGAGCACTAATTCCCATGGCAGAAAAATCCCAGAGTAACATAAAATTCATCTGAGTCCTCAGATTCAAAACAGAGGTATAATATTCTGATAAATAAACATCATAAATAAAATGAAATAAAAATGATAAAACAGAGTCAAGGGAGCTTCAGATGATTTATACCAGCTCAAGATCTTGCTTGTATTGTTGAAGCATTCACAGTTATACTTTGCTATATTTTCTCAGGTGATATTCAAACTAGTTTTCCTCAGACTCTCTCAACTGGAACATGTCGTTTCCAGCCACAGTTCTGCAGGCACTTTCACCTGAGGTTGGCATTTGTAAAGATATATATTCATATCTGGTAAACAACTCCAGCTCCTTTCAGAAACAGTCTTAGCTTCTCTTTAAATGTCAAAAGAAGCCCACAAAACCAAACTGTTGCCAAACTCAGACTGTCTGTGTGAATGTCACAACAATGGATGCTACATACATACATAATGCGTACATTTTATGCATGTCAGGTTCTGTCAGGTTCACCTTAAAGAAATACTATATTTTCGGAGCAGCTACCTGCGGCCTATGGTGAAATAATATTTTTTGCTTTGCATGGGTCAGTAGTTACCAGAGTTTGCCATTACTAGGATAAACAAAGATACTTTGCAAATCTCTGTTTCCTAGCTTTTAACTCATTTCAGTGCCTCTCATCACAAAACTTCCCTATTTTCTGATATTTACTTCTGCTATTTGTATGGTTAATATAGGTCTTTATTTCTTAATTTTTTTAGTTGATTTGATACTGCAGCTAATTTTATATTCAGAGTTATCTTGTCTAGTCAACTTCAGATTTGTAAAAGAACAAATTATTATGCCCAAGAGCATTGAAGGATTTGTTGAACCACTGAGTATCATAGGTTAGGGTATACAAGTCAGCGTATTTCAGTAGTGGTATCAGTATTTTCAGACGTAAATCCATGGATATCATACATAATTTCAAATGTAATATGTAATGTCTTTATGCATGGAGTCCCATAGAACCACAGCTCCTCAGGGACATGAAGATTGCAAGTTAATGCCCCTATACAATTATCTCACTGTCACAGTATTTCAACCCTGTGAAATAAAAAATTATTATAATCCTATCTCTGCATTCAAGGTATACTTTTGTGTAGGTGTGCGTCTTTAGCTCTCCCCCCTCTACAGGGTTTTTTAAATTATTACTTTATTTTACAACTCAATTTCAGCTGGTGCTAGAAGAAAGACAAATCATCAAGCATGGACATTTTTACTGAATTCTTTCAATTATTCAGATTCTTCCAAAATCAGAAAAACATGCTGATCTTAAGGTGGCTGACCAGATCTCTTTCCAGTTCTATTTTCCTTTTGTTCTGCACATACTACTTCTGAAAACACTGATTCATTGGCAATCAACTAGTCACTGGCAGAATAAAGATATCTTAACCTTTTTTTTTCTTTCTTTTTTTTTTTCCTCACAGTTGTAATGACCAAAGCCAACATCGTCATGCTTTATGAACTCCCCCTGCACTGAAAGTGCTGTATTGTGGCATTTTGAGAGTAAATCTGCATAGACTTAGAGGTTCAAAAACCTGGATTGCTATACTGGTATCAAAGCAGAAAGATGTGAATCACCTCCTATTCAGAGCTATGTAGAGTGCTTTACTTAAGAAAAATAGGCATATATTCTGTGATTAATTCCAAAGAATAACAAAGAATCTCATTAAAAAGGTATTAGCCTTTTATGCTAAAGCTAAACGGCCAACCTTTACCAGGGAGTTCATCTTACACAGTGCCATTAATTGCCACAAAAGATCCAGTTTCTAATTCTCTTCCTGATTTTTTTTTTCAGTTTTTTTCCTTTTCAAATAGTGCTTGTGGATGGTTTAAAATTTTAGACAAAAAAAAAAGTACATGGATTTTAAAGTATATTCCTACATAGTATGTAAAAATCTGAGTGGGAAATCAGAATCATACCATAGTCTTCCAGAGTCAGACAAAAAAGTTTCAAATCCCAACTCAGTATTTCTATAATGTGGTAGAGACTTTATATCAGAGCTGATACTGCCATTTGAATTACAACAGGGATTTTATATTTGATTTTTTTTTTTATTAATCAGTAAGACTTCTTAAGATATGTGCTGATCAGCAAACATTTGCACAAACTATAATAATGTGGCATTCTATAGAATATATGTGGAATACTTAAAATTCAGTGTTATATGCAAAGTGAGAGAAATGTGTTTTTCAACGTGTAGATCTGAATCATATCATGGACTGTTACTTTGTCTCTCCTCAGGACTTTAATATATTAACACACTTAATACCTGTTTATCTTTTTGTAAATAATTTTCAAAAAAAAAAGAAATTTAATGTATTACTTTTTTTTCTTTAAATATGTGATACAACATGGCATTTTCATCTAGATTGATCAGCTCACTTCAAATTCTTTCACATTACAGAGTAAGTGTAACCTAATAGAATATGATATGTGTGATGCTTGCATCGAAATTTGAAAGGCTAGTTTAAAAGAAAATTTAAAATAAAATTTAAAAAGTAAGAAATTGATACTTAAATCTGTTTATTCCAAATATACCTGTGCTTTCTTATAACAGACAGGAGTTCCTCTTTTCTCAGAGTCAGTAGCAGGAATTTCATCCTCAGCCAGTTACGAATCAAAAAAAAAAAAAAAAAAAAGAGACACTATTTCATTGAAATGCCACTTACTTTTTTCTTGTAATGGGTCTTGACAAGAAAATGTTCATGCTGTGTGACTTTGAAAATGCCCTTTTCTGGCAGGCAGCCTTTCTGCTGGTGAAACTGTTTGCTGGCTTTAAACAATGGGAACAGGGGCCAATTTAAAGTCCAGGAATCAACCAATTTGAGATGCACAGACTCCCCATGAAGCAATTATTCCCTTGGATGGACGTACTGTCTTCATTATTCCACAAATTTTTTCAAACTTAAATGTTCGATCACTGATGTACATTCTTTGCACCGTTGGTAATATATTTGGTGTGATTGCACCAAAAAGGAAGTACATTTCAAATTTATAATGCATAGTGTGATGTTTCTGCCCACAAGGATGGAAATGCAAAAAACATACATATATGCTAGGATTAAATTATGTCTTGTGGAGATGAGCTGGACGGGTTTAAAAGAAAGAAAGAGAAGGTTTCAATAATCTTTGAACAAGATAGTCCAAAGATGTGAGTATATGCTTTATTCATATTTTGTTCAAAATACAGAGATTCATTCTTTGTCACTTTTGAAGCATTTTTATAGTTTCTACCCTCACCTCTAGCTTGTAGCTTGGTTTTGTTCAAATTATGGGGTAACCTCAGTACCTTTCTCTCAAGTAGCTTGTTTAAGTGTGCTGGCAAGTCTTATTATGTTTGAAATACATTACCTACTTCTAATTTCAACAATATATGAGCAATAAAAGACTAGGAAAAAAAAGGAAAATAAAAGGGAAAATAATAATAAAAAATCTCATGTTTTATAAAGTCTATGGAATTATTCTCTGAAATTCATTCAGTAATAATAATAACAACAATAGCAATAATAATAAGTGATCTTTACTATGAATTTGGTCTACTGATTTGTTAACGTTTCAATTTTTTTTTCTGTGTTTTTCAGCATTATACACTCTTCTTACAAGGTATCTCAAATTTGTGAACCTGAAATTGTCTCCCAAACAAAAATCAACAAAGAAAAAGATATAAAAAAAATAAAGACTTAATTGAGAACAAAATGTTCTTTTAATATTTATTAGCTAAGACTGTAGGAAGAGGAGGATGTCAGTATGAACAAAATCAACCTCTAAATCTTTGTAATTCTTAATTAAGCATGAATCTGAACATATTTCCTAATCTAGATTTGCCTTCCTGTTTCATCATAAACTTGGATTTGAACTGAGTTACAGAGGTCCCAAAGAGAGGAAACTACCTGTGACCTTAATATCTCTAATTTGTGCTATCTCCTAAATATAGACAAATTTATGAAGTGCATGCTCTCCATCAGCATGTTATAAGAGTAGCTGTTTCATAATTTGGAATTTGAATTTCTTCTATATCTCTTCAAGAAAATTTGTGGGAACTTTCAGGAATCTCAGGATCCAGACTGTTTGTGCCCTCTCCTTCTTACAGCATGGAAATTCCAAAGAGTGAATTAGAAAGGGTCAGGTGTTGATAAATGTGAATCTGCACAGTTGGGATTATACTTTAGCCTGTTTTTCCAAATAAAAAACTAGAATGGACACTTGAGGCTAAGTCAAACAGGCATTGCAAATGTGCGTGCATGATAAGTAGAAAAATATTTTGGTTGGACAAAATAGAAAATTTCCTGTGACTGCTATGCTAGACTCTACAGGCACCCTTGTTAAGCAGAAGGAGAGAAGAAGAAAACAGAAATGCAGACAGACGACCTGATAACTCTACCAACTGCTTCCTCAGCTCTTTTAATAACACCCTAAAGTAACAATCTGCTGTCTAGCTAACAGGATCCCACTGCATAATGCCATTTTCTTTATGGGTATGTTATGTCATATTAAAATTATTAGATACAAAACTGTGGTCTTGATGATCTGTGATTGATAAAACACATGCATTCTGTAGTGCTATGTGCTCAAGATAGCTCTAAGTAAACCACCTCTGGAATCAGAGGTCTCAGAGCTGTATTAGTGAAATGGCAGACCTAAACTACCTTTACAGAGATGACTAAGATGTATTAAGAGATGTACTAAGGGTACAACAGCATATTGTTACTTTGCTTTGCTTTGCATATGCATAAAGAATATTATGCTAAAGCTTTCTGGACATAGCAGTAGACTCAAAGCTTAGGTGGCAACTTCAACAGGGCATCATCTTGCATAGTATAAATATGACTAAATTTCCCTGGCATTTTTTAACCCTGCCAAAATTTTTTAGTCCTGGCAAGTGTATCTAGACTGTCAAACCAC
Source organism: Crypturellus tataupa (assembly GCA_034781795.1). NCBI lineage: Eukaryota > Metazoa > Chordata > Aves > Tinamiformes > Tinamidae > Crypturellus > Crypturellus tataupa. Next base: position 721,889 of record JAWLRI010000122.1, read on the forward strand.
ATGGCTCTCCAAATCATTTCCACACTTTGATGACTGATATTGCATAACTATTCATTTGTTCCCTGACTCTCTCTGAATGAGACTGTCACTCTCAGAACAAGTTTCAAGAGATAACTTAAATAGGTTGCTCCACATTTTACTCTCTGTTGTACACAATCTGCTGATGCTGTCTCAGAGGGCATTGAAATTCCCAAAACATTTACATCTTACACCTCAGACATGAATTACATAGCTTTATAGCATTAAATGTCAATCTGGTGGGCGTTTCACACTATTTCAGGCACTTTGAACAAAGATAAAGCTTGTATGTTGGCATAATTATCTATGTTTTCCTATGTGCACATACAAATGTCTGTGTGTTTGTAGTAAATCAGTCTAAATAGTGAAGGATTTGATATGAAACAAATACATTGCTTATGCAAATTGACTATAAGATACACACACACACAAAGATGATATTAAATATCCATTATGCCACCATAGAAATAAAGACTGAAATCTTAGCTTTAGACCAAAAGTCTTGCCTGAGACTTGTCTTAAACTGAAAGCAATCCACACAAAAAAGCAAGTATTTGGAATGCTCTGACTGTAGGATATTTTTTTATTAATCCTTATCAAAGGATCCAAGTTTCCAAACATGTGAAATCTACCAGTAAACAGCTAAAGTAATTTTACTGCTTATGGAATTCTATGAAGGAAGTGGCTGAAATGCTTTTTACTTCCCTTTATATATTGATCTCTTGATGGTGGTCCTGGGAGTATCTATAAATCAAATACAGTCACTAGAGAGAGACAGCCATCAACCGGAGGTGGATTTCACCATCTCTGATAAATAGTTGTCTAAGGTCAGTGGTTTACTATACATTCTACAGGTTCTTGTTGTCTGTAGAAGAGTCTGCATAAATTGTTCAGATCCTTTGTTTTTAGGCAATTGAAAGATTTTTATATAATGGTAAAAGTCAAGTAACCTTAATCTTGATGCTTGGATGTATCTTGGTTGTGAGAATTGTTTGTGTATATAGACACTTTTAGGTAGACAGAATTACAAAAGCTCTCCTAAGTTGCAGAGCCCGTGCTTTTGCAAACTGCCAAATTCTAGAATTTGTAGTTAACAAGCTATGAGTAACCCAAGTCAATTCAATACGTGTCCTTAACATAGGAAGTGATCAAAAAACCAAAGAAAACAATGGAAGGGATCCTGTCAATTCAGTAGACTTTAAAAACTATTAATATTTCCTCTGTAACACTTACGGCTTATTCTGTTCTTTAGAAAAAGAAAGAATAGAAAATACTTAAATATTTTAACTTTTTAAAATTTAAAAATAGTAAAATTACTATTTTGATAACTCTCCAGAAAATATGTTGAAAAATGCACTTATGAGGTGTTTCTCTCTCTCTCTCTCTCTTTTTCCCCAGATTTTCTTTCTAAGGTTTTCAGAATACACCCACAGTGACAATGACAAAACATAATGGAATACTTTCTTTGCTGTGATGAATGGTTTGGGACTCAAAATTAACCTTTTGGATCAGAAATTTTTCACTGACACTGAAAAAAATTACTGATTTGCTGATTAGAAGCATTATAAACTATCCATGAGTACTTTCAGAGGATAAAAGGTCTGTCTGTAGCTAAGATACTGTTATATCTGCTTAAAAACCCTTTTCATTAGAAATCCTTTTCCACTATCTATCTTTTTCTTTTCATATTCTGAAACAATTGTTTCACAAAACAGGCAGCTATTTACAGCTATTTATTATTGAAAGAGTCAGAGTTACAGAACAGTACCGTTTTTGGACTTCATTTTTTTTCTTTGTAAATTTAGAGGACAAGAGCCAAGACATTTGGCTTGATTTGAACCTCTCATGCCAAATCAATATTTTATAAAATTTGATTCAAATATTCACCAGTTCTCCTGTTGAAATAGTTATACTGGTGAGCTTAATGGCAAAAGTGGTTTTAATGTTACATTCCCAAGTTATCAGTAGTACAGCCATAGTACAGCAGTAGATGAGATGGTGAACTGCCTTACTTTGGGATTTTAACTCATAAAAGCTTGTTAAAGTTGAGGAAGGCTTTCATCATTCTTAAAGAAAAAGAATATGAGTCAAGGATGATAAGATTAAAAATCGTGATGACAAGCTAATAGCAATTTTCCTGAGAAAAAATGAAAGTGTGACACAAAGATAAAATATTCCAAAATGCCTAATGATTCAGGAGTGCAAAATTGTTTTCTAAAAGTGTATAAACACTATGTGTATCTAGAAAATAATATAATAAAAAATCCCCCCTTTTTTTGTTAGTCTCTTGAAAGTTAGTCTTGAAATTCTGGATTTCCTTAACGGGATTCAACTCATCGCCCTTAAACATCTACGTTGAATCTGAATTAATCAACTAGGGCTTCCTTTATAGTTAGCAGAGAATAACAGGCCCTCTCAGGGCACTGCTCATCTGACCTATTTCAGATACTTATTTTAGGATAAGAGGAATTGTGACCTAGAAGTACCTGTTTATCTCCTTTAACTATTAGGGACCCTAAAGTGAGTAGCTCAGGTACAGACATTCACACTTTCAATGTGCACATTTATTTAAATGAATTCCACTTTCCTTTTTTTCTTTTTTTTCCCTCTGTGTTTTATATCCTAGAATATGAAATATGTATCCATACTTTCATCTGTTTTTCTGTGCATGAGCACAGCATGTCTCTGCTGGAAATATTTCTTTTTTATTACTTGTGTTAATACTTTAAGTTTTCACCTTATTACTAGAAATATTCTTAATTTGTACAGGGAGAATATACAGCTATATACTTTTAATGTTTCTTCCAGCGAAAAACAGTTCTTAAAATAAAATGTAAGGTATGAGACCTTAAAAGAGTACATGACACTATAAGGTAACATTAACACAAAATCACCCAGCTGCAGATTTTCCTGGAGGGGATAATGAAGGACTTCTCTTTCACCCAACTCTCCATTATTTTTCTTAGCTCTGGTTTTCAAAAAGTTCCATACCAAAGGTAAGTTTGAAGAAAATCCTACTAAAGAAAAAAAAAAAAAAAAAAACAGCAGGGGAGAATGTATCTATTTTGTTGGGAACTCTACTTGCAAAATTTCTACTGCCATGTGATATGATGGAGGTCTGGCCCCCTCTCACATTAGCTGACCCATGGTCCCATCTCCCTCCAGGATGCAGCTCTTCTCAGGACCTTCTGGAAGGAAGAGTCAGAACAGGATTTCACTGAATAATTAAAAGTAGTTAGAACCCTTTTTCCCTATACATACTCCTATTTATCTCCTACTTTCCATCATTCCACCTGCTTTTTATAAAGTGTTTGAATGTATCATGAGAGAATAAATGGCAGAAGCAGATTTAGCAATGAATTTCTGAAATGGGTGGCTCTGAGACCATTGTACAGTATGTTTTATCAATTAATTTAGAGACTTTTAAAACTGCCCAACTATACTGAATAAGAAGTGTGACAGGACTCTCTATATTTTTTGTAAGTTAATGAACATTATTACTGAGTCGACGTGTAAGTTCAAAATCAACTACTAAAGAAAAAGCAAGCAGACCTGGAAGATGTTCATGATCTGGGAGGGTTGCTTCAAGGATTTCAAACAATGAAATCCTTTTCTGAGATTTCTCTTTTCTTTCAATGCTTTTAATTCTATTTTTAATGATTTTTAGCTCCTTTTCATTTGCCTTCCTCCCTCTTTTCAGTTTCAGTTTCCTTCACACTCAATTCTGCCTGTGTTTTTGAAGGGCATTCCTGGAAACATCTGTGTCATCTCACCTGATAATGACATGATTTCATATTGAGTGAAATCCAGGCACACCATGGTCTTCCCCATCCTGCTCTGGTTTCCACAGAAAAGAAAAGTTGGCATGAGAGAGCCTGCCTCCAGAAGTTCAGTCCACGAAGCAGCTTTCAGAATTGCCTGTGACCAGGTAACAAACAGTTCAAAGAGAGCTTTCAGTGACTCCTTCTAAGGAAAATATTCTTTTGGCAATTTCCTCTTTATTCACTGCCTGCAGCTAATGCTCAGACCCCTCAGGTCATTTAGCTGTGATATGAATCAGTACTTAATTTTCATTTTGAAAGAACTTGCTGCGTTCAATCCTTATTTGTCTGGGAAAGTTAAATATCACAGCTTTTCTAAACACAGAAGGATAATCATATTGCTTTGTTATCTGGCCCTGGAATGCAGAATAAGTGTTTATGTGTGTTCAACATGCCTGCTGAAAAATGTATTTTAAGTGCTATTTTAATTGTGAATAAAGCTTTTTGTAAAAAACACACACAAGCTTTCATTAAATTTTGCTGAAATTAGAGGATATTGTCTATATATAGATCAAAAGACCATATCAGTTATAAGTAGCTGACAGCAATCCACTAGTCAGATGTAATTTTCCATAAAATGGTGAGTTATAACTTGCAAATATGATAGAGGATTCTGATGTATACTTCTAGAATAATTACCTGCAGGCTTCAGAGATAGTGCTGGAAGGGCATGTTCCTCTGGAACCATAAAAGTAGGAATTTTACTTTGGCCAGCACTTATTCCTAAAGAAAGCATCCTTTGGGGAATAAATCCCCCTTCTCCCTATTTCATGTTTGAAGCTTGGAGTTAGATTTTGCAGAATGAATTCCATATTTTCCTGAAAAATGCAGTAATTTTTAACCTCTCCTGTCTATTAGTTCAATGTTGATTCCAGCTCTAGTTAAACATAAAAGTCTTTATTTGAGAAGCAGAAGAAAAGTGTTACGATTCTCTTTCTTTAGATACTGCCTTGGGAAATAGCATTGTTTTGCATAAGAGGCCGGTTGTTAAAAATGATTGATCTCTCTCAGCTGTTTTCTCTTCAGAGTTTACAAGCCTTCTGAAACCTTGAAGGGTAGATGTGGTCAAACTAATTCTTGGTCCTTCTCAAAGATGAGCTTAAATAGGAAAATAAATATATAAATATATATTGGAAATTAGTTGGCAATCTAAATCTTAGTTAAAAGGACCTAGACTTTCAACTATACTAACATTAATCCTTAGGTAACACATTTAATGAAGTAATTATGGATATTATAAGCAAAGAAAAAAAAATCTGTGTGCATATTTGGAGACAATATAATCAATAATGAAACCTGCATTCTATCTCCTCTTTTAATGAGTGTTGAAACTCAAGGGGAAAAAAAAGCTGTATTTTATCAAATATACTCCTAAACATCATTATTCCTGGCTCAATTCATGCTGCTGTTTTTTTTTTTTTTATTTAGATATTTGTTATGTTACTAATTGGATAGTCATGTTAATATCTTTATAAATGAGATAATTTGGGATGTCTCCTTACTATTTATAATTAAAAAATAAGAACCTTTTTCTTCTTTCAATTGAAGTGAACCAATTAAATACTTTACAATTTAACTTGTGCTAAATAAACAAAATGTTTTAAAGAATAATTTCTTATGTTTTCCTTTTTTACTTTTTTCTAGAAATAATGAAGCACTAATTCATATAAAAACTCATAAGTATTTCTATAATATAATAATTTCCTACAGAGAAATAAACAATAATGCTATATTGAGAAAAACCATCTCTGGAAATTTATCATAATTTGAGAAATTTGCATTTTCCAAAGAAAAATTCCATTTTTCCTCGCTGAAAAGATGACATCCAGATTCTATACTGTTGCATAGAGTTAATTCCATTTCAGACACAGGACCTTGCACTTTCTGTTATTGAACTACATGGGGTTCCTGTCAGTTCATTTTTATAGCCTGTAAAGGTCTCTCTGAGTTGCATGCCTTGACCTCCAGTGTATGGCTCACTCCACCAAATGCGATGTCATCTGCTTTGAGTACACACCTTTCCATCCTACAGGATATAATAAAGACACTTAACAGTATCAACACTTTAGGGATGTAGCCTGCAAATGAACACCTGATGGACTTTGCATTGCTGATCACTACCCTTTAAGCCTCATGGTATAGCCAATTTATCCCTCCTTGTTCACTTACCCAGTTCAGACCTAGTTTGGGCCTAAGAACATTATGAGAGACTCTGGCAAAGTCTTTGCTAAAGTCGGGTTATACAAATCTCACTGTCCTTATCCACACAGCTAGACATTTGAGATCTATAACATATCATATCGATTTCCAATTCTCAGTCCAAAAGAATATATTTGCAATGTGTACCCTGTTCAGATGCACAGGAACACTCTTGAGCAGAATGTTCCATTCACCATTTCCCATAGTAGTTCCATTTCTACCATGAGATCACAGAAATCTAGATCATATGTAGGCTTTACACATAAAGATTTGAAATAAAGAACAATATTATGGAAATCAGTTCTGTCCTTGCTATCTATGGTGGGCATCTATCCAAATTGAAACTGATCATCCCAAACCTAGCCAAAAGAGGGAAGCAGGAACTTTATTCATCTGCCTTTTTCAGGTACACCAGGATGAGATGAAACTCCTAGAAGTGGACTTGTCTCTTGAGGACAAAATGATATAGCTGATTATAACTACTTAACTCAGATATATATTGTACCTGTAGATAAATTTCACACTGATTTGTCCACAATTTCTTGATTTTGTAGTAAATTCATAAAGTGAGTCCCTAGCATTTGACAATTCTAGTGGCTGGACTTCTTGGGACAGTTTGCTCACTTGAGAATTCTAATGCCTTAATCTGGTAGTTTTCAAACTGAATTTCCATCAGTAATGTCCATACTTCAGTGTCATTTTGCTGAGTAGGGATTGAAGTCTTAAACAGTACAGTTCTTTCCCTCAAAGCTGATGTTTCAGTGACAAGTAAACAGGTCAAGAAAGGCTTATCTGTGCTATGTGAAATGACAGATTCAGGGTTGATATCAATATCAACATAGAAAGGAAATTAAACTACCAGCCTTCAGACAGAGAATGGATTAAGAGGAAGACCAAATGCTTCAGGGTTAATTTCTAAAAGAGAATATTTTCACAATGGATAATTAGCCTGAAAAAAAAAATTATTTCCAGTGGAGTAATGAGATCAGAGTTCATATGGTTCACAAGAACAGCTGAACATGGAACAACCACCATAACATAGAGGGAATTAAAAAAACACATATAGGGAACATTATTCAGTTGGACAGGCTGTTCCACAAGTATCTAATCACCAGGACCTTTTGTTTACTCTTTTCTTTGCTATGCGGTTTCCAGTCACTACTGTGACAGGATCCTTATATGGTTAGGAATAGTGGTAAAGTGTAAGTAAATACATTGCAAATTAAAAGTAAAAAGACATCAATTTATTCTTGTAGTAAAATATTTTCTTCAAGAATAAAAGCAAGGAGATAAAACATTTGGCTGATACACTTAATTTTGAGGTTGTACAAATATCAAATATTAAATTTAATTGGAGATCTACTGTGATTATCATATATGAAATTGCTGAACTGCTAGAGAGATGACGTTGTTTGAAAGTTGCTGATCTAAACCTGTGCTGGACACTAGTATTACTATCATTCATCAATTCAGCAGAAAACTTCAACTGAATAGTAGTCACCTAAGACAAAATCACAGAATCACATAATTGTTAATGTTGGAAGGGACCTTTGGAGATCATCTAGTCCAAGCTCAAGCAGGGTCATCTGAAGCACATTGCAGAGGGTTGTATCCAGAAGGGTTTTGAACATCTCCAAAGGAGACTTCACAACCTACCTGGTCACTAGAGGTGACACTGATGAGACATTTTTTTCTTGAAGAATTATATAGCACAGTCTTTTATAGTTGTATGAAGACATGCATTAAAGTAAACAGTAAGTTTACAGCTAGGATAAAATAATTTTTATTCATTTCAAAATCAAATAGTAGAGGACACCTCTGCGTATTGCTTTTTGTGTGTCAAGTTTCTATAAAATTCCTTTTTGCCACAAGTATTTGAAAGCATTATGATAAAACTGAAGACTAGTTTCCTGTAAAGTTCACTAGTTGTGAGAACACAAATCTGACCTGGACTAGAGGTTAATTAGATATTTTTATGTGTACTTGCCAGCTGTTGCATAGTATATGGGAAAAGTGAAAAATAACAAAAGAGACTCTAAAATAATCTGCAAAATCAGCCAACAAAATAAAAATACAATTATAACTGGTGGATCAAAGGCCTCTTTTGTGATAGATACCATTCTGAAAGGAAATGTGTAGAGAATAAAAGGATAAGATTTTTCTAAAGCTGGAAGCCTTCCAAACTGATATTGTAGGTCACTTTCAATACCCAAGTTGGATTAGTATTTACTATTCAGAAAAAAATATATAGATATTTCAGAGATATGATAAAAGAGAAATGACAATGGGACTTTGAGAAACAAAAGAACAAAGCAAATAAAAATTACTAATATGCAGCAGATATTTAACAATGCTTTTGTCTGAAAACTGAAGTTTATCAACAGAAGAGATGAGGAAAGAATTATAGATGGGGGATCACACTATTCCTGCACTTACCTTCACTGCAGGATGTAGCAAGACTTACAGATTTATTCTGTGAAGACTTAAAAGAAACAAAATAAAGTCAGAGCAGCATTTTAAGCAAAGAAAGAAAATTCGATAATGGATGATTCTAGTGCAAGAAGAATTTTCTATCTGTAAAAGATTAAGAATAAACTGTAAAAGCTCTGAAAAATACATTTAGAGAAAACAAGGACAGCAGAAAGAATGAACCCCGAAGTTTAGAATCCTTCACTGTTTTTGATAAATGATGCTTCAAAGAATTATATTTGGATAAAACAAAACAAAACAAATATTTTATGTCCACTTTTAAATCAAAGAATTAGAGAATTATTTAGCCAGCTAATACATGATTCAAATTCAGAATTAAATCATCTGAAAATAAGAACAAGTATTGACTAAAGGATGTACATCAAAATGGACATACTCACTGAAGATTTTCAGAAAAAAATATTCAATTTCAAAAAAACCTTTGAGACTATTTAGCTTCGAGTTTTCTAACTAGATATTATGGGGTTTAGCGCTTGCTATATCTTTAAAAATCTGGTTATATTTTTTTTCCCTTCAGCTTTTCCAGGAGTAGGAACAAAAAAGGGATCAGCTTTTTAGAAAGTTTTATTGTGACTTTTCAGAGAATCACAGAATGTTGAAGGTTGGAAGGGACCTCTAGAGGTTATCTAGTCCAACCCCCCTGCACATGCAGGGCCACCTAGAGCACGTGGCACAGAGTGGCATCCTGGCAGGTTTTGAAGCTCTCCAGGGAAGATTCCACAGCCTCTCTGGGTAGCCTGTTCCAGGGCTCTGTCACCCTCACAGGAAAGAAGTTCTTCCTCAAATGCAGGTGGAACTTCCTGTAACCCCAGGAACTTGCACTCATTATCCCTTTTCCTATCACCAGCCACCACGGAGAAGAGCCTGGCCCCATCCTCCCCCTCCGGTACTTGAACCTGACCTGTTGATCAAATCTCCTCTCAGTCTTCTCTCCTTTAGGCTAAACAGGTCCAGCTCACTTAGTCTTTCCTGATATGACAAAGGCTCCAGTCCCTTAATCATCTTTGTGGCTCTCCGCTGCAGCCTCTCTAGAAGCAAAATGTTCTTCTTGTGCTGGGGAGCCCAGAACTGCACCCAATACTCCAGGTGTGGCCTCACCTGAGGAGAAAGAAAAATTAAAAAAAAAAATCTTTTTTTTTTTCTTTTTTTTCCTATTTCGGTTTATACTTCACGCATTTTAACCTTTCGAATTCATTCTGGATTTAAGGTGGACTTCAGCTAAATCAGCTTTGCTTACTTTGCAGCTACTACTTTAAATTCTCATAAGAATATGATGAGAAACATCAACATCATCTGAAATTCAATCAAAATCTGTTCAAAATCTTTGGATAACACTGAACTATGCTTGTTTGCTTTTTTCTACTGTACATAGCCACTCAGCAATAATCAAAAATTCAACTGAATAAAACTTGAAAATACTTCAATATAGTGAGATTTTCAGAAATTCATGTGTATAATGGATGCTCATGGATGTAATACACATATGCAGACAGTATAAGAGGTAGTTTCATGCCAGCCTTCTGTGAAATGTTGCAGTTTGAAAGCCGTAGTGGTAAGGGCAGGGGAGGGAGGTATAAAATCAGTATCAGATTCACAAACAATCGTGTTCCTAAGAGAGAATCGAGTTCCCAAATGGTGTGATCAACTATAAGCTCGATTCTGGCAATATTGGATTCATGAACAGTCTGTAGATCCGACTGCCCCCCCAAACAAGTAGCTGAGTTCACAAACAGCATGATTTATTCAAATGCAATATTTACAGGGCAGGTTTCAGATGTCAGTATAGGAAATTCTCTACTACAGTGTGAGCTTTTTAGTTAGCTCTGATGTACAAATGTGCAATTATCACTCACCCCAGAAGATGGGAGAGGGATCTCAGTTTCCTCAGGTGGGGGGGGAAGAAAGGAGAATCAGCCTACCAACTGACACAAGAGTTTCGATGGTTTCTTCCCCCGTCCCTTCTCATCCTTAGTTCACCTTTTATACTTTTCTTTACATTCATGTGGAGCTCAAGTGACTCTAGTCATACTTAATATTGTTATTGATTGGTGAAAAAGTTTCTCGCTTTCCTTCAAAGGTCCAGTCAATCGAAAATCTAGAGCACACGCTCAGTGAGGAGTGGTCGTACCTCGGAAGCGGGTAACTTTTGGGATGGAGGTGTGCTTTGACATTATATGAGCTTAAAATGAGCAAAGTTCAAGCAAAGTTTACCTGAAAGGAGTGATTTGCCACCTTTGCCGGCTCACCACCAGGCATGTTATTGTATATCTCCCGTTGGTTATATCGTATATCTCCCGTATATCTCCCTGTGCGGCTTATCAGCGGTCCAGCACAGGAAGTGCAACTGAGTTTGACTGAGGTATTTTCACTCCGCTCCATCCTCCGTTACTCCCCTTTGCAGCTGCGAGGAGGGCAGACTGTGGTGCCCAGGGAACCGTGGAGGAGCAGAGTCCGCGCGTACCAGCCATCCTGCAAGTGGCAACTGTGTATCACCCCAAGCAAGCTGTTGTAATGTCAAAACTTCTGTTAGTCCCTAGTTTTTCTCCAAGTTTCCCCGTTTTCAGGCCATTCTTCCACACTTTTTAACACGCTCACATGTTAAAGTAACTTTCGATAATTTAAAAAAAAAAAATCAAAGTTCATAGTTCAAAGTTTATATCACAGATATTGGATTCAGAATGAGATAGGTCACCTACTGGAAGTCTTAAGCTTTCAGAAATATAAAATTAGGCAAGAGGAACTTAACCTATGGGGGAAAAAAAAAATGTACTTAAATTTTCAAATGGAATGGATGATTTACTCAGTAAGTAAAATTTAATCAACTAGCTAAAACTCAAAGTAAAGTTTACTGTATCTCTCCCCTGATCAAGCTTTGCAGCTGTTCAATCTGAGCTGTGACTAAAAAAAAAATGTATATGTATTTCCACATAAAGTCAGTTTGTACCTCATACTGGGTTTTCATTCTACTGTAAACAAAGCTTTAAATATGAAGCACTAAGTAACCCCAGGTGACCAGCTTTAAGGAGTTTAAAGGCAAGCGTAGGACTATGTGACATGGGCAGACTTATTTTTCATGTCTACAAGGAATACTAGCTAAGGACTTTCAAAAGCGATTTTTCTGCCCATTGACCTGAACATGTTTAAACCCAGCTAACCCTGTAAAACTGAATGGACTGACGCTTCTGTAGAAAAGTCTAAACAAAGTCAGAAGAGTAATTATGCTTTTAGAAAAGGTTCAACAACCTTGTCATTATTTTGTTTGCCTCTTTCAAGTCTAATGTGGCATGTCATCAAAGAATCAGCTTATCATATTAGCCATCACTGTGGCAGTGTTATCTCAGCTGGAGTCCAAAGTTGTATCTGTTGAGCTATTTGCCATTTACTTTCCTTCTTCTGGAGCCTCAGAGCATGGCTGTGTGAGCAATGGGAATGAGCCTGCACTGACTGTCTTCATAAGCTCCAAAGGAGCTTACATGAGGAGCCTTGACAAAACTGTCTTGACAGAAAATATGTTTCTCATAAGGTGAACTTTGAAAAGGTTTGTGGGGAAGATGCAAAGGAAGGAAGAATGAAGGGATTGCAAAAGAATAGCATTTAGCATCTTGTAATTTCACAGCTTCACTTTAAGAATGAATACTTCTTTCTCAGTAAAATCTGCAGAAAAATTCTTGGCTGTGCCGCCAATATTTTACTATCAGTGCACTGCATATTCATACTGAAGATCTTTATTTTGCTTTTTGAATGATCTTTCTGTGACTATGTTCTCTTATGCAATAAGAAAAAGGCAAAACTTTGTATCTTTACTAGGAGAACCTTGAAAAAACAAAAAGGATAAAAATGCATTGAGTGTCTACTCCTATTAAGGAAAGAGAAAACTGAAGCAAGTCAAAAATGAAAATCCCTTGGATTTGTCATGGTTGTTTTTTTAAATAATGGAAGGGGAAAAAAGAAAAAGAAAAGAAAAGAAAAGAAAAGAAAAGAAAAGAAAAGAAAAGAAAAGAAAAGAAAAGAAAAGAAAAG
>JAWLRI010000122.1:743627-754391 GCA_034781795.1 Crypturellus tataupa
AGAGCACTGGAACAGGCTGCCCAGAGAGGTTGTGGAGTCTCCTTCTCTGGAGATCTTCAAAACCCGCTTGGATGCAGTCCTGTGCCATGAGCTTTAGGTGGCCCTGCGCGTGCAGAGGGGTGGACTAGATGACCTCTAGAGGTCCATTCCAACCTTATGCATTCTATGATTCTATCAAATTCATAAACAATGAGGTTATTCTGTAGAAGGCATACCATCCTTGACATAAAACATAAGCAAAGTAAAAATGATTAAGTTTTAAGGATTTAACATTTTCAAACTAATTTTCTTTTCAGTGTAAGAGATTCTGTAGACAAGTTTTTCTTTCCTTTTCTATAGTTGTTCTTTCTTTGCTTCCTTGTTTTCTTGCTTTCTTGTTATCTGAATACTCTGGATACTTTTGTTAGGAAAGGAATACTTTTGGCAAAGAAATTTAAAGTAGACATGCATGGCCTAGCTTTTAATCATAGACTTCAGATATCCATTTTACTTATTTCTACAGCAATGGTGCTATCTTTCCTTTCTTAAAGTATTATGTAGACCATGGATCATTAATGTTAATATTCAGATAGTGGTGCACAGATACCTTATTTTTCTTTTACCTATACCCCCTTTTTTTTCTATACGTATTTTTGGATCTCAGTCTAAATATCTGATTTGGAAGCAATAGTAGACTTCTAGAAGTCCTAAGAAGTACCATTACTGTGGTGGGACAATACTGATTCTATAAATCTGACCTTTTGAGAACCTTAAATTCTGACAGAGGCTGATTAGTACTGAAATATTGAGAAGTGATTCAACCAATGCATCTACCTATCCATCTGAATCACACAATAGTATTGATTGTGCTTATAAACAGAGCATTCTACAAAGTGGTTTGAACGCTTAATATTTGATCTAAATTCAGAAGAAACACAAACATTAGTATGCTAAAAGCATTCCTTGCAAATAATGCCTAGTAGGTGAGTTAAGGATGCAAAGGACAAATTTGCAGAGACTTTTTCTTTTTCAAGATAAGAGTGATACTGTAATCAATAATTTATTACAATAATAAGTAACTACTTTGAAGAGTTCTATTCTTCTTATATGCAAAGAAATATAGCTTTCCATTAATTGCGGAATGAACTGCAATCCAAGAGCTATCACTGTTATTATGTGGGTACTTACAGGACCTTCATCACCATAGCAGCTTGCCATTAATACTTGTTTACTTAGAATGCATCTGCAATGTAGTCTTGTTTCACTCACAGAGAAGACTGAAACAGAGAGTAAATAAATTACACTAGATCATACTGGAAGCTCGTGGAAAAGATCATAAGCCATAGACCAATGTCTTAATCAGAATTTCATTTTTCCATGCTTTTGAAAGAGTCCTGGTGTCCTTTCGCACTGCAAATTACAGCAATGTTTTCTTGGAAATAAGTTTAGAAAAGTTACAACTTCTTGGTAAGAAGCTTCTTATCCCCCTTATTATATCCCCCAACGTATAGTCACATACTGAAACTGAAATTATTTTGGAAAGAGGGACTGTTTAGAAGAATGTTCCATTCCAAAAAATGTTTATATTAAAAAACATTTTAATATCTGATAAAAGAAAAAAATTGTTAATTTGAAGAAGGTTTTTAAGGTTTTTAATTCTATCTTCTCTATCCTTTTATTTTCTTTTTTTTTTCTGGAAAGAGAAGCATCACCTGAAATTTTCAAGGTTCTTATTTTCTCTTGAGACCTGAGTGGTTAAATCTTCATACAAATCATTTTCCTATTCACTTTTAATTAAAAGAGAATATGTCCTCCCTCAAAGAAAGAAAAAAAAGTATTGAAGCAGAGTATTCTAAAATGCTCACTCTTCTGTTTCACTAGATCATTTCTATCTTCTTTCACTAGATCATTTCTATCTTCTAAATCTATATTGTCTACAAATAAGCCAACAAATTTTCTTTTTCCATAGTACATGGTGCATACAAATATATTTCTACTTGATGTATATTTCTGTGTATATGACCTATATACTCTTTTGTGAATCACTGTAATGTCTTACTTCCTATCACACTAGATCATCACATTTTCTCTACCCTACTGATGTAAGATTTGCACTGACCTATATAATTACAACTACATCTCTGAATAGTCAGAGACATTAGGATTAGGATGTAAGGTGCTTCTCCAGAGATGCCAACATGTCCTGAAGACCTATTAGTTCTGATGGGGTTGCTCACATGCAGTTTTAAATTGGTGAAGTTTCACTTGCTCGATGAAATTAAAAAGAAAAGACAGTGATTGCAGAGTTATCAGCATGGGTCCTGCAAAGTTCCTAGATCAATATTGATTTTTAAACCACAGGGAAGCCAGCTGTGATAGCAGAACTGCTTGGGATTGAAGGGTGGTCATTGCAGAGAAAAGTTTCAAATTTATTTCCTATTCTTTAGCTGATGTTAGCATATTTCTTTTTTTATTATTTATTTTTTAATGGACCATAATTTGTATCAAAGTCCTAGATAAGCCACTAACTCCTGCATTTATGTTCTCTAACATTAGGGAAATCACCATAAGAGCAAAATAATAGTCTATTGAAAGGGTAAAGCAAATTGATCTGCTTCTTAAAGAAGGGCCAGATAGCATTTAAACACTTGGGAGTGATTTTATCACCCATTTTTGAACCCTAGAGGAAATTAAAATGAGAATCAGCAAACAAAATAAAAACTTTCGATATATACATTTTTACTAAGAATTTTGATCTGAACATTTAAGTGTTCATTTCCCTATTTCAGTTAGAATTTAAAGAAATTCTACATTACAAAGTAACTCATTGGGTATCTCTCTGTAATGGGTCTAATTTGAGAGACCATAAATCTTACTACTGTATTCCAAAACTGCATATTTAGTACTCTGAGTAGGCTAAATCGTTTAATTAGATATCTAGGCAGAGAGTTATAAAAGTCAGTGCTTAAAATGTGTTTCATCTTTTGAAAAACTGTCCAAATATTGATATTTAGCCAGACTTAGAATCTGTTGTATTAATTTCCTAGTTCTCCTTAACATCCAAGTAATTATTACAATGGTTCTTTTTCAGGGATAACAAAAAGTACATCTACAAGAGGGGGGCTACCTTTATCATTAAGGCATAAAAACAAAATCAGAAGCTCAGTGTACGTTTTTGCTGTTTAATGGTACAACTGTATTTTTATGTAGGCAAATAAGTGGTCTCTAAGCAGTCAATTTGGACATTAATAGCAGTAAATCATAGTAGCTGCCCTGTTCTCTTAATTTCTTTGAGAAAGTTTACCTTTTGCATTTTAGGACTACAATACAACAGACATTATGCTCTGTGTACCCACTATGTCATAGTACATTCACTTTTGAATCTGTGTTGTCATGGCCGGATTCCCAGCCATATCAGGGTTAGCTATTTCAATTTTTTCTCAGGTGTTTGCATGAAATTCATTTGTACATTTCAACTGAAGTATAGACAGACCTTTAGAAATTAAGTAAAAAGCTATATTCTGAAATTGTTGCAGTCAGCGTGGAGCTGGCGACAGGCAGTGTCTCCTCCGCAGATGATGGGGCTGAGCAGGAGAGGCCGGAGCTGCAACCACACATCCAGCACATGACAATGAAGCTCGCTGGACGGCCTCGTGCATGGTTGGCGCGTGATTGGTTGGGTTGCTGGGCTCCTTGTGCTGCCCAGCAGGGCGGGGGCTGCTCCAGGGTCGGAAGGTCTATAAGTTGTGTTTAACCCTAAATAAGGGTCTTTGTCTCACCATTACAGATGCTCCTCAATACACCCGCAAATGGCGCCCAACATGGGGCTCGAAGACTGTCTCTCTGGTTGCACCACCTAGCTGAACTTCACGCTGAAAGAAAGCGTGAAGATCACGCTGAAAGGCAGTGTCCTTTGTGCATGCACTAAAAGCCACTTGGAAGCAAAGAAGTAAGCGGCTGGGAACTATGGGTTCATACGTAGTGAAGGAACAGCCCAGACTGAGTCCGCTGCTTCACAAAGTGCAACAAATGGCACTCGAAGAGGGACAGAAATAGGCGACACACCCGCTTGTCACACCTGGGCATAGCTCGACTCAACACAGGCTGAGAGGAAACCGCACGCACACAGTTGCCTTCTGCAAGACGGACATAAGCAGTCAAGAGCGATGGGGAACTCCGTGACAGAGGAGCAGAAGAATGGGGGAGAGGGGCCTGATTTGAAACGCCTCTTGATATGGGCGCATAAGCAAGAACCGCATGTAAATACTCATACAGTGTATGACCCGCCAACGTCAGATAAGGTCGGGATGATACTACGGGACAGGGCAGACGTGACTGGTGGTGGGAGCCAGTAACGGTGGCCGCCTCGGCCGCCTTGGCTACCCGAGCTCAGCATGACCTTCAGGCGCCGTGACAAGGTGGTGGTGGCAAAGGCCGGTGCCAGTTCTGGCTGCACTGCCCTTTGGACCTCGGTGTGGGTGACGGTGGGCTGTACTGCAGCACCCCTGCAGGACGAGCTAGTCTGGCACCAAGCTCAGCCTGCCCACAAGAGCTGTTCTGTGTAACTACATCATCGTGACCACTTTGGACATCCTTCCACTTGTAGCCAGCGTCAGTGAAGAAGAAGAGAAGGCCTATAAAGGTCCTACTTCAGGAGAATTGTTGGAATGCCTTTTTAAGAAGAGAAAAAAATGGTCAGGAAAGAAACATCCAAGAATACTATCTTGGGAATACAGTGATAAAGAACGCACTGTCAGAAACAGATCAAGAAGAAAAGGAAAATCTAAAAGAGTATAAAAGAGATACCAACAAAAATATAGAAGAGCAAGTACAAATGATTCTGTACTATACTGTAGAAGTTGGAAATGACAGACCTTGTAGCTTGAAACAAAACCTACTCCAATCAAGCACAGTGATGTACATCTGACATCTAGAAGCTAAGCACGAGATCATCTTCATAGCCGAAATCACAATTTGCGAATACTGACACCCCTGTTATGCAGCCATCCTAAACGTAGGTTCAGGGCTTCCCCTGTGAATGACGTCTTTTGCTAGCCACTACCAGTTTTACCACTTAAACCCCATAACCTGGAACATCTGGAAAAAGAGCAAGAATTAATGAAGATGCTTGTTAGAAGAATTAAGGAGGAAGAAATTTATTCAGCAAAAGAAGAGAAATTCTATTCATATGATTAGGTTTTGAAAATGCAATTAATTTTCATAACAGTACAGGATTAAACACTAAATGATGCATTAATGTATCAAATGTTATTTTATTTTTAATGTAAAACAGGATATTTGGGTATTCCTGCACCACACAATACAGTACCATGTTACAAATGTCTAAACAACCTGGCATATATATATATGTAAAGAACAATGCATCATTATGTAGGGATATACACTTGGGTCTTGGCATCAGGATAGCCTCCTAGTAAGATTAATTAGCTCTGGCACAGCACCATGCTGCCTCAACAATACTGCTTCTAATTCCAGAACCTCCTTATTTGGGGCTAACTGGAATATCTCTGTATGGGACTGTATAATACAGCACATCTTTGTATCTTCGTTGTTCATATACCCACTCTAGATTTCTATATATGGAGGTACATTTTTTTAACTTTTACATATTTGTTTGTGTGCCTACCCAAATGTTTTATCACATGATGGCTGATAATTAGCTTATAGTTGAAACCTCTGGGAAAAAGTGTTTCATTGTAACACCATTATCATTAGCACCGTTACAAAAATTCAGCACAACAAATAAGCCCATCCAGTAGTCTAACTGAAGATGAGTTGACTTCTCATTTACAAAATATCATTTTGTGCAATCAACTGCTCTATTCTTAAATATGATATGTTGTTTATTATTTGGGTCTAGATCATAGAATCATAGAATCGTTAAGGTTGGAGATGTTTTCTCCTTTTTTCTTCCTATGGAACATCTGGAAAAACAGGGTGTTTTATTAAAAAAAAAAATCTAACAAAACCATATGGAGATTATTTTACTGCAGAGATAAAGAACGCAGAAACCAAGACCAAATATTGTGAATAGAAGTATGGACATATAAGGAAGATATCTTAAAGCTGTCTGTATAGTTAATCAATATAGAGAGTATGTTAACCAGCTGCTTTGTAATAACTTCTAGACACATTCTTTACCCTCTAGTAATATCAAGCAGCTGATATATGAGTAGAGATGGATAATGTTTATCACCTTTATTACATAGTAGGGTCAGTCTACACCTTCCTATATTTAAAATTAGAGATATAGTATGTAGCTAATATGCCATTAATTTACACTGTCACCTGTCTCATGTTATTATAGCAGCTGAGTAGAAAACGTTAGACCTTGATTAGACCTTCATGTAAAAACTTGCAGTCTATTCATGGTTATCTTAGTGGCTTCCCATTACACAGGATCAGTTATCATAAACCTGACTATATAGCATCACATCCATTTTACACAGCTGATGTTGAAGGACTAGCCCAAATTCACAGTGTTGAACAGATGAACAGAACTCATTGGCATTTCTCTGTTTTTGATTATCAGGTTTCATGCAGGACTAATAGTTACATCACCTCTGATTAGATTTTCAGCTTATACAAGTAAATCTTCCTATACTAGAGATATCTGACAACTCTTAGCAATGATCAGAGACAAGCCTTGCTTTAATTTACATCTTCTAAAATATTTTTTATAGCTGAAAATGTTCATTGTCAACTATAGAACAATGCAGTTGAGTTCTTAGTGCAAGTGTATGGCAGCTGAATTTGTAGTTCTGCCTATTCTTTGCCAATTTTGGAGGGGTGTGAGCAGAATTTAGAAATATAATGTATACTTAGTATTTCTGTTAACAGCTGAGACCTATCTTAACATCAATAATAAATTATTTAATTCTTGCTTCAAAAGAAGGCAAACAAACAGATCAAAAATGTTTCTTACTAAACAAATATTAGTTTACTTTTGAGTTATTCTGAATGTTAAAACAAATCATATCCTTTATTGCATCTTCAACTGTCTGCTCTCTCCAAGACCATCCTAATCACAAAATAATAACACTTCTATAGCAATTTTATCAATAGAAAATTCTAGGCATGCCCTGGAGTAATCCTATGTTTGGATTCATATAAGTGCAAAAGATTTGCAAAGTAAGGGTTAATACATTCAAATTCATTGTAAATTTAAATCCACCCCAGAAATGGTATTTCTTTTGAATCTTTGTTCTTTGCTTGTTCAGCTTAGTTTTGTTATGTGTTACGATTTTTAGTAGATAATGGTCACTAGTTGTAAAAAACAATAATGAAATAATCAAAGGAAAGAACAGAAAAAGAAATCAGTAATAATGGACTAGCATGAAGCTCCTTTATTTTTCAAGCTTTAACCCTTTACCAGTTGAAATTGCTACTGATTGATATTGTAAAATCCTCAGATGCAACAAGACGCTTGTAAAAGTGCTTACTGTGTTTTATTCACCATTTGTTTAGGCTATTACTGGCAGTTGGTATCCAACCTATTCTTTCCATTTTTTTTTTTTTTACACTTTTCATATTAAAACAATTGATTTTACTAATAATCATCAACAACCTAGATGTAGTTTCCTTTTTGATGCTGTTGCTTGAACTATGATTCACATGAATCGCAAATTCTAGTATAATAAAACTAGGAAGCACCTGCTCTATACTGGAATGATACAGTGATAATTTAGTACAAATAACCCTCACGGTGTTAAGAAATCAAACAAATCAAAAATGATGTTGCTATCTTGAAGGTCTCTCAACAGGCACTCTTTAACCTTTGTTAAATGTCTCATGTTTACTATGCATGAGCTTTAAAGATCTAGACAAATGAATTAATTCACCTTTATTCCCTTGAGGAACACTATTGATTTTTATGAAAATGAATTAAATACTCACTATCAATTAAGTTCTGTGTTTGCTTTTTTAGAAGAGCTGTTTCCGCACTGAATGAGAAATTTACTTATCAGCCAGCACAACAGACTATTGTATTGTCTTTATATTGGCATATATATTGGATAAACAAAAACCAATTACACACCTACTTATACTGCATCAGGATTACACATGATATTTAGCTTTTTTTTTTTTTTTTTTTTTTTTCCAGGAGTATTGCCCAACTAAATTGCATCATTGATACCAGGTTTCTTTACTGTTTAAACATGTATAAAATGAAGTTGTTATGTAGCTAGATGTTGAGAAAAACAATAGAACAATAAATAAAATGTCTTTGGGTAGATGTAATTCATCTTTTAATTTTGTCCAGAACACACATCAGTTTCTCTTGGTTATTTTCTGTGATGACACATCACTTATCTGGACTTTGCATTACCATATTCTTTTTTCCTGGAGCTGTCTTGGCAGCAGGTCTAAGGGATTCTTCAAGACACTCTTGAGCATTTCTTCCTTTACTTTCATTCCTTTAATTTACTCTATTTGATCGTAGGTGTCTCTTCTGCTCATTATTGTGTGTGAAGTAATAATGTTTAGATATCTGGATGCAAAATAGTAAAATAATACCTGTTTTAAGAGCAGATGATTAATATCACAGCATGGGCTGGGTGGAGGGGATATCTCTTCAGAGAGGGAAAGAAATACATCAGAAGAATTCCAAAAAAGCTATCACACAAATCCTATAGTAGCTTGTTATGTGGAAGTGACATATTCAAATAATAATCAAAAAAATTGTATGAGACCAGTATGTACTGAATGTGAGCACTGTTACTAGACAGTTCTCCTAGTTAGTAACCTACAAGTAAATCTTTCGGTAAGTACCTTATTTTTAATTTACCTGTCTCCTTTGAACAATCATATTGTCTCATCCTCATCCTTTATCAGCATTTAATCACATTTTCCCTTTGTATTTTATTTATAAATATTTTACAGTATTGTCTATTCATTTAAACATTCCCAGTAGTGCATTAGACAAAAAGATTAATCTTCTAATTCTCTAAACTGAAAGGCTTTATGTTTTTTTTTTATTTTGATTGTTTGTTTTTTCTTTTCATATGCGTACCTTAAAATGATACCTCTTTCGGAGCACAGAGAACTACAGTATAGAAGTATGGTCTTTGAGGTGAATTATTTTCCCCTCCACACACATGCATAAGCATTGTATTATTTTTTACTTTCTACTACAGAGGAAAAAAAAAAGTTGTCCTAGATTCTTTAAATCTTATACTCTTTCTCTATAGCTGTTCAAAGAGGAGTAGGATTTGACCAAAAATGAGAGAACACAGAAATGTGAAGATATTGCTCAGAAATAAGTTTCCACTGAACAGAAATTTTAGTTTGTGTGCCACTTCTATACATATTAAAATTATTAATATGTGCTCTTTTTTTTTTCTATTTACAGATATTTTCAACACATAGCATACAATGCATATATCTCAGGATGAAGTGAGGACATCTTCCTGATTCGCAAACTTACCTGAATATACAAAGACAAACAAGTCTGATAATTATCTTTAAAACTGGGAGAAAAATTATTTAATTTATTCCTTCTTTTTTGCCAACTAGTTGTAACCAACAGCCTGCATAACAATTATGGGATTTATCTTATTGTAATATATTGTAATTGTAATACACTGTAATATACTTTGATAATCTAGGACAAAATGCTTAAATATATATGTTAGTATTTAAACTCTAAAGTAGCCTTGGCAATATATATATTCTACTTCAGCAGTATTTGAAGAAAATCACCTTCATTATGGTGTCATGTGTGTCAGTTCTAAAATAGAGTCAATGTGATGTACAGGGCATCTGGGGCATAAGGAGTATGGAAACAATTGCCTTATTCTAGGAAGGACTCTTGAGTGAGGCAAAAACCATTTTTATGGACTTAATGGAAAATGCTGGCTTTCACATCAAGTCAACTCCTGTCTGAATAGTTCTTCAGGGTAGCACGAGAGCCTGGCCTCTCCTTCTCCCCCTATAAGATCATGGGAAGAAATAGACTTTGAAGCAGAGAGGTGATATGTAATCATAAGCATCCACTTACATTTAATCTTTCACCTAATAGGTAGAAAACTTATATTGTAGCTTTATATGAGCCAATCTCTGCAAATGTCTATACAGGAAAAGAATGACAGAATCACTATATTTCAGGTTAAGAAATGCTGGATTTTGATCACTATGTACAATTATTTATGTTAATATTCTTATTACATGACAACAGTACTTTATATAGAATGCTATACCTTATTCTTTGTTCTATTAAAATGACTAATCATGGTATTGGTTATTGAAGTAGGACTAGATGTCTTTCTGAGTTTCCTTCAAATTTAAATTATTATATGATTGGAAATCACTACAAACAGGAGGGAGGAAAAAGCAGCTATAGCTTTCACTTCGTTCGTATAAGTGTTCCTGTTGATTGATGCTGTTGATTACCAGAAGAAAAATGATATTATACAGGAAAGGGGCGAGTGTATTTTGTTTTATCCTGATTGCATTTAAAATCATGTGCTAAAGAGGATACCATCTACCTTCAGTTGGATGTTGATTAATTTCCCACTGTATCTCAGAATGACTTTTCAAATAGTAACTTGAGATATGTGTGAAGGTTTAATATGTTTTTCAGATAAAACAGATTTACTTTTAGTGAAAAAATTTACCCACAGAATTGGTTATTTTTTCCTAGATTTTTTTGAAACATATAAATAAAAAATCCTTTTTTTCCAGTAGTAATTGTGATGGACACTCTTAGATTAGTCCTACAAAAAAAAAAAAAAAAAAAAAAAGGCAAAGATTTGAAACCGAACA
>JAWLRI010000122.1:760334-774085 GCA_034781795.1 Crypturellus tataupa
TTTCTTTTTCTTTTTCTTTTTCTTTTTCTTTTTCTTTTTCTTTTTCTTTTTCTTTTTCTTTTTCTTTTTCTTTCTTTCTTTCCTGAATTCTGTTGAACAGAATCATTCAATTGCTTTATGGACATTATTAAGTTCTTCTACTCTTACCAAGGCCCTTTTTAAATAACTGATTCTTCTTTTGGGTAAAGATACTTATATTTTAGAATATGACAGAAAATCTTCTTGCATTTAGTCTGAATATAACCTATGGGAGATTAGTCCAGAAAATATAATGCTGTATTTAGGTTTGTCTCCAAAAAACTTTTCTTCCTCTACTTTTGTTTCCTAGACCAATATAGTTGATTTGTGTTAATTATTTCCTGGACGCTTTCTAATGTATTTATTTGCTTTGTTCTACAAATATGTTTAGCTTTTAATGTTTACTCAGAATATTTTTAATTTAAGAGTAATTCCAAATACAAAAAGCTTCCATTTGAAGAGGAAATAAGAGATTATACTTCACATTATCAAACAGTTCATCCTCTCAGATTAAAATCAGATTTTTTTAAATTGAATGTAAACCCAATGAAATGAGATAAAATAACTTAAACAAAGAAATATAATGTGTACCTTGATTAATCTTTTAAATCTGGTGTGGCTTTCTCTCCAGAGATTTTCAGTGGAAGCAAGGAGTAAGTATTTAATGTACAACTGCGCAGGTCAAGTATACATGTGGAGACTTACTGACATCTTAACAGTTCTACCAAGGAAAAAGAAAGAGGTCATATCAAGTGAACTGATAAGTTCACATCATAAAGATGAACCGGTGAGGAGTTCCCTTGGTAAGAGTCCTGGAATTGTAAGAGATATCTCTCACAGGTACAAGCATCTTGAGTTACATTGCAGTCCATCTTTAATATTTGATTATCTGGGTTGTTGTGTCATAACATTAGCAAAATAGCACCATTTACAATGCATTGCTTTTTTTTTTCACTTCCTTATTACATTCTCTCTTCTGCTAATAAAATAATTCAGTCTTCATGTTATAAAAAGTATAAAATATTGGCAGCTTTCAGACTTGTTTCCGAGTGCAAATTCATGGAAGTAGGTTAGATATCAGTAAGTAAACGCTCAGAGTAAATTCCTATAAAAATGCAACTGCTTCAGATTTGGGAATCCTAATGCAGATTGTTTCTGTGCTGTACCTTAATCTAGTGAAAATAAGTCAAGACTGAGATGTTTCAAATAAAACATTTTGCCTTGAGTGAACTGACAGTTGTAGTGTAAGTAGAAGCAGAGATGAATTTTGTAGCTTAAGTCCATTTAAAGAAATCTAGTGAAATAAGGAAAAAAACACTCTTTAAACTTTAATTATAAAGTCAACGGCAAAATTATTAGGGAGAAGAGTGTAACTAACTAACTCAGTTGTACTGTTGTTGATATGGGGTTTCTACTGTTTTACTCTTCTGATTAGTTTCACCCTCTGATAAAATTATTCTATCATCTCCTCATGAATATGTATATACATACATATAAAATTATATATTCATACATATATATATATATATATATACACACACAGTGCTGCCACTGCTACACTAATATTGGAAGCTTTCAGACTTGCACCCTAGTAGAAAGCAATGAAGTTAGGTTAAATATGTCAGCAGCCAGCTATATCCCTGGTTACAACTCCCAAGCATTCATTCCTCCATATTGCTCTCACTACTGCAATACGTCTCATGTTTACAGACTTTATTTGGTTCACTAATCCTACCACTGAGGATCATGCTGTGTGGAAGACTCTCTTCCACTTTGAATGCAGGTTTTCAATAGCAGAACAGGAGTTTGGGGGCAGGGCTCCCTGACTTGAGCTCTTTCTCCCAATGTTTCCATCTCCTCCCTGTGTGTACTGTGAAGGCGCCTTGCTTATTGAGTCTTACTCAGAACTTGCTTTAACTCTGCTGCAAACTTTGTTAAGTAATAATAATAATAAAATCTAGAGAATGTTGAAAGGAAAGAAATCACTAGGGATTTAAAATTGGTATTGTATTTTGTGGTTTATGGCAATTACATTTTGCTTTCACATTCTAATAGGAACAAAAGCATGGCAATATTTTATCATTTAGGCCATATTACAGTAGTTTCAAAAACAGAAAACCTGATTTACACAGCCAAAAGCTTTTAAAAATCAATATAACCTAGTAAATTTCCTTTGTCTATCATATTAAATATGTAATTTGTTAGGATGGATAAATCCTTTTTGGTTTAATCCAACCGCTTTGAATTTAGGAGCTCAGAAGAAAATGTAAGTGAGCTCAACATATTAACAAAAGGAATATAAATACAAATGTTACAGGATTTGCATTAAATGTTAAAAAAATAAAGTCTCTATTCAGCTGTAAAGAATAGACGTACTGTACCTGGTAGACATTTGGCGTTGATGACAGCTGCATCTCAAGTCATGTCATAGGTTACTGTTTGGACAACAATCAGAGAAGGGACTATAGACCCATTGGAGATTACAGATATGTCAACTGTGTTCTGCACAACCTCATGGAAGGCTCATAAAAAGAATAAAAGGAAGGTTTATGATTTTGAATGGCCAGTAAGGGCCAGGGATTAAACTAGAAATATCCAATAGTTCTTTTATTGGTTAATGTTCTTAATGCACTGACATTTATGTCCCGAATCAAATTTCTTTTTATGTTCTGAATACAGAAATTGCAGTATGTCCTTATTTTTCCTTAAGTGAGGATATTAGTATAGGGAAACATCACAGAAACAAAGAATTTATTTGTCTAGAGTATAATATTCTGCCATAATCTTAAATGGATATTTTATTCTTGATAGATGGGAACTAGATGTCATGTTATTGCTATCTAATGGTTTGGACTGTAAGAACAGATATAACCTTTGTCAGGGGAACAGAGAGCAGAAAGCAGGAAGTCTTTGTAAGAACTGTTGAGTCATAAAAGGGATGCACACAGCGCATCAAGTAGGTCTCATCTGAGGCACATGCTAAATCAATATGTACAGTTCAAAACTTATTTCTCTCTTATGTAGTTTTCTGGGAACAGTCTTGGTAAAAATACTCATATCATATGTTGCCAATGGATTAATATAAAAAATATTTACAAAAATGCAAGGGACTTTTCTGTCCCAAGTTTTCTGAGTCTTAAATAAATCAATAAATCTTGGAATTTGTTGTTTAGCGGTGTAATGCAAAGCGATATAGATGTTTTGCATCTTATATTAAGTTACTGAGGGTTATATATTTGATTCTGGACTAAACAACTGTTAGTGATGTATGTCTGTGTCAATAGAAAAAGCGTATTTGCAAAGGGGATTTGACAGTCTACAAGTTGTCCTTTATTTACCCAGTTATTGTCAAAACAAGGCCAAAGTAGCTAGAGTCTTTTGCTTCATTTCACTTCTGTGCTTTCTATTAAATCCTTCTCTCTTAGTCTTCATTTGGGGATATGTTATTCTGGATTTCCAGTGGGTCTCCCTCCAAGGGTAAAGCACAATCCTATTGTGTAATGAATCTTGAAAGTCAGCATAAGTTCTCTTTATTCTAGTGTAATTAGAATTGACTATAGGTATGACTGACATACAAAGAGAACCCAAATTAGGTAATTTAAATGCTGAAAAAAAAAAAACGTATATTTATCTTGGAAAGAAATAATGGGAAGACTTTTCAATTTGAACTTTTAACTTTAAATTGGTAAAAAAAATATCAAACACTCGTAATGTTTATTTTTAAACAGCTGGGATTTATGATGAATAGTCATAAAACAAGACTGACCAGGAAGGTGAAGAAATGATGTTCATGACAGTTAGTTTAGCTAATTTTTTTTTTTTTTTCTGCGGGGGGAAGGAGGAAGTGGAGATGGAATATGCAGTAAAATCCCCACAGGTAACCACATGTAATGTCATCTGATCTTCTTTGGAGGTCAAGGATACTAATTGGGGAGAAAAGAAGTTCAAGTGTCCTATTTTCCAAGAGGAATTTCAGTGTTAGAGTAGGGAAAAAAATATGTAAGAGGGAACCCTTGACAGTCAAATTGGACACTGGTCTGTCATAAACTGAATACATTTAAGAATGCCTACAAAATCTCAATAGTTTAGTCGTTTATGTTTGCTAGGCAACTATAATATATCTTTTTAATTTGTATCTGTGCTCAGCAGGAAAATGCTCTGCATGACTTTTGTTCATGCAGTGGGTGCATGGGAAATCCTCTGGCATAATATGTGGAACATGGTGACCTCTAGTAATAATCATGGCTAGCAAGAGAGTCTTACACTTTAAAAAGGAATTATACTTCCTATGCTTTTTGTCTTTCTAACGGTAATCTCAAACTATTAATAATATACAATACACCTTGCTCATTGAGGTCTTTTGAATATTAAAGAATTTCCTCTAATCAGGCTGAGAAATAAAATAAAAAAAATGCCTGGGTAAGCAGTCTCTTGGCATCTCAT
The DNA here is from genome assembly GCA_034781795.1 of Crypturellus tataupa. Taxonomy (NCBI): domain Eukaryota; kingdom Metazoa; phylum Chordata; class Aves; order Tinamiformes; family Tinamidae; genus Crypturellus; species Crypturellus tataupa. The sequence goes on from JAWLRI010000122.1 coordinate 764,796, forward strand.
TCACAAAGTATCTTATTTGAATAGTGTATATTAAACTGTTATTTAAATCTGCAGCAAGTCATTAAAAACAAAGAAGTCATAGGTTCACCATCCATTCTGAATGTATTAGCTGTTCTCTTTTATTTTAAAAATATTTCTAGATTTCCATTCTGTATTTTCCACATTAAAATTCCCAGATCTAGAGAAACAACTCTAACAAGGGTGAATTAAATAGAGTAAGAGTTGCTCTTACTAGCTCAGGTCAGACCTGCAACTCAGCAATTTTATGCCTCTGTTGCTAAGGCAGTACAATCTGGAGAAGCACAGGGATAAATCTTTGTGATTTGATACCCTTACTCTCTTCTTCTTCAATAATTTTAATCACCCATGCTCACTTAATATACAGCATATATATCATCTAAAAAATTAAATCAGTCTCAAAACAAAACATAGACTATAGTCACAATGTTAAGACTGTTTATTATGCTTTGGAATAATGTAAGAAACACAAAAAAGCACTTATATGCTGGGAGTGGGATTAACTTTAGCCATCTAGCCATCTAATCTAAGATAGCTTTCCAATTTCTCTTTATAGTCACAACACTAGTCACATGAATCCTAAAAGATGATCCAGCTGACCTAGTGTAGTTTTCTATCTCAGAATTAGATGAATTGGTCTCTGAAGCTAACTACTTCTTTCCACTGATTATGAAAGGAGTCCAAAATGACCAACTTAGCTTTAGAAATCATATTTTGGGGCTTACAGAGAAAGCAGGTTAAATCTTAAGTTTTCACAAATCTTCCATTACAGTTCAGTTTATAGTTTGAAGTTTTCTCTAACCTGTTTTAAATCTCTATCTCAAGAACTGATGCAAATGGGAGGAAGGTGCTCAATTCCTGGCTGTAGTGTAGGTTGACCACAGCTTGGAGGATAAAATGGCTTATTCATTAAGTACTTTTGTTCTATGCAGTAAATGAGCTGGACGGTAATTAGAAAGAGACATTCATTGTCATTTGCTATTAATTAATAGTCAGAGCAGTTATCCTGAAGTTAACATTAACATTATGAGATGCAAATGATAATCTTTTGTGAAGACATATTCAAATTACCTGATTGTAGTACACTTTTAACATTTTCAAATACTGAGTGTAGCTGTCTTGAAATCAATCAAGAGGACAAAGGATTATTTCTTTGCCAACTGCATGGTAGCAAATATGTATCAGAAACATTTTAATATTTTCTTGGTTTGAGGTACTGTTGACTTGGGAGAAAATTATGCCCCTTTCAACTAAGCCTTCAGCAGAAAATAATACTTTATTAACAATAAACGTCATACCGAACTGTAGAATTTAGCTATGCAGGAATGTTAGAACATCTCTAAATAGTTTTTACAGTAAAATACTCTACCGAAATAACTGTGAACAACAATATAATACATTCTATTTCCTTCTGCTACAGCAACCTTACAGGAGCAATCTTTATGAAACCATATATGTTCATTTCTCTTTCCAGACACTGAAAGAGCTGCACTGAGCTTTAATGGATACATCTTCATTTGATGATTGAATGTTACCAGAACAGCAACTATCACCTCATTTGTGGTCTATTTGTACATAGTACTTCAAATAATTAGAAAAAAACAAGTGACTCAAACTTACTTTTCTGTTATTGTGCCTCTACATATAAACATAATTACTAGTTTGTCCATAGTAAATGCAGGGAAGTTACTCTTATTACAAGAAAATATATATATATGGTAAATGTACCTGTAATAATATGTGAACTAGAGCTATTTACAACATATTTTTAAAAACTTGCATTTTTTATATTTTACTAGTAGTTGATGTCATTTCTGTGCATAGCTTTCCAAAACATCTTTTGTTCTCAGAGCTTTGTATAAATTTAAAACTGTTGCTCAAATTCAAAGCACACAAGTAGGCAGGATGGGGCCAGACTCTTTGTGGCGGCCAGTGACAGCACAAGGGGTAACGGGTACATGTTGAAAAACGGGAAGTTCCACCTCCATGTAAGGAAGAACTTTTTTCCTGTGAGGGTGACAGCCCTGGCACAGGCTGCCCAGAGAGGCTGTGGAGTCTCCTTCTCTGGAGATCTTCCAAACCCGCCTGGACGCCACCCTGTGCCATACGCTCAAGCAGATGTCCCTACTGGAGCGGGGGGGGTTGGACTAGATGATCTCTAGAGGTCCCTTCCAACCTCAACAATTCTGTGATTCCGTGAAAATCTATGCTGTGTATTATATTTTTTTTTCTTTCTTTTTTTTTTTTAACACACAGTAAGCTCCAGTTCAGGCCCCCATTCAGTTGCTCACAGTGCATGTGATTCCAGGTAAGCTAGGTGTCTAATTCCCATTACAGTTAGAGCAAGTCATCTGAGCAAAGTCTGGAATGCTTTAAGTTGCCCAAACACAGGTATGCAATGCAAGAGTGCATTGGACTTCAGTGGCCCGTCAAAAATGTCAGCGTTATATTTTTACCTCTTGTGTAGACATTCCATCTGTCTGTTCTGTATAGACAGTCTGAGTTATTATATGGCATTAGATGCCTGTATTTAAGCAACTGCTTTGAGTCCTCAGTATAAATCTGGAAATGAATTCCATCCCGCATCCCACCTGCCAAGGCTTTAAGAAGCAGTCTTAGTAGTCTTTGTAGAAATATTTAAAAACACTGTTTCTTTTTTGATATTATTAAGCTGTGGGATGTGATAGCACCAGAAAAGAATTTGTAATTTGTATGGTATCAGACTTATGGTATGGGATTGGCTTAAATATTTCATCAGAAGGTAATAAACCAGTCCCTTACCATTTAGCAGCAGCCATGATGTACCACAGTAGGTGGTGAGATTAGGCATTGATTTTAGGTAGGCTGGTTTAAAGAGTGAACAAAATGTAATCCCTAGTTAGATGTCTGTGTCAGGTGGACTGGAACCATCTTTGACTTTTTCCATGCTGAATTCTGATTGAAAAGGATTGTATGGTTGAATGTTGCTCTGAAAAAGTTTTATTGTTGTTCAGCTCCATCTCCTTTTGCGACTTGTGAGACAAAGAAATGAAATAAGGGACACTCACTCTAAGTGATAAAGAAAGGTCACCTCTGTCCGATGACAGCCAACAGCTAGTGTTTAGTCTGTGTGAAAGGCAACCCTTTAAACTGAAGACAAGCTGGAGATGCACATGACTAGACTACAGCTAGCTGCTGCAGGATGGAACTGATACAGTTACGGATTTAAGTTATAGATTCTGGTAATGAGTGTGGACTTCACAGAAAGGAAATATATTTTTCTTGTAAGCTATTTCCTTTTAAATTGGGGCTGATTAGAGGTTAGAAAGGCTGCTCAGAGGTTTGAAATAGGAGTTATGCCAGTGGACATGAAAATACATTATGGATGGGCATGATAGCGCTTTCAAAGTGAATCCACATAATTGCACTCAAGAATGTGTAATCAAACATAAGAACACTCATTTGCACATCAGTCTCTGTACTTCTATTAATTAAAGCTCTTTCAAAAATGTTTGCACAGAGAAAAATCTGTCTTCTAAATGCTGCAACAGGCAAACAAACAAACAGAAACTGAGTTACTAAATTGGACAAGCAGCTTTCCAAGCAAGATTTACCAAATTACAGAATCACAAAATTGCTAGAGATCAAAATACTTCTGGAGATCACCTAGTCCAATTCTCCTGATCAGAGGTCTGCTAGAGAAGACTGCCCAGGACTGTCAGAATTTAAAAATCTCCAAAAATGGGGACTTCACAATCCCTCCTATGCCACTACCTGATACTATGGAGAAGAACCTGGCTCTGTCTTCTTTACATACTCCCATCGAGTAATTTATACATATTGATAAGATCCTCTTTGAGTCTTTTCTTCTCTAGACTTTTGTGTCCTAGATCTCTCCATTTGTCATCTGTGTGGTTCTTCTCTTGAAAATCATTGTTGAGATATGGGTGGCTAAGGGGAAAAGTAAAATAAGGTGAGGGAGAGCAAGGAGATCTATGTATTTAGGTTGCAGATGTGAAACAATGTGAAACTAGGCAAGGAAGTACTCCAAACTGTACTTGTTTTAAGACCAGAGTTAGAGGTGATCCATTTATGTATACATCCATTTACAACACTTTGCTCTGGCTAGTGCTGAAAAGGAGTCCTCCTGACAGCATGCTACAGAAGGAGCAACAAACTGGACAGAACATGAGAGAGAATGGCCGGGGTGTTTGTGAAACAGCTTGCTGGCAAAAGGATCACTTGATGATAAAAAGTTCTGTTAGTCTTAGAAAGTCCTTTAAAATATGTGATTTAATATTTGGCCTGTGGGTTTTTTTTTCCCATTATTTTATGTGCATTTTCTTCTTTCTACTTTTTTGCTTAATAAGTCACTATATTTTGTGACTGTCAGACATGAAAATTTTATTTCATAGTGATAATTCTCATTTTCTTTCTGTCATATGCCTTATGATAAAAAAGTTTGATTACTTTATTAGGCTTTACTTTCTGTTGCTTGTTGTGTATTTTTGTGTACATTTAAGAAATGTAGGACAGTGGTATGACAATGTGACAAAATGATTAGTAGAACAATAAGTAAAATGACCTTTTTTTTTTTTTTTTTTTTTTTTTGGAAATGTGAGAGTTAGGAGAAATTCCAGATCCTAGAGACCACAGAAAATGTCTGGAGAAAATCCACCTTCCCTTGGTGGAGAAGGATCGTGATAGAGATCATTTCAGCAAACTGGACATCTGTAAGTCTGCAGGCCCTGATGAGAAGTATCCATCAGGGTCGAGGAAGTTGGTGGACAATATTTTTAGGCCATTCTAAGTTATTTTGGAAAGGTCATAGAGAACAGGAGAGGGGTCTGAGGACTGGAAGGTGACTAACATTACTCCAACTTTCGAACATAACAGTAAAGAAGACCCAAGAAGAAAAGACAGATAAAGATCTGTTCAACCTGCAGAAAAGAAGGTGGCTGGGAGGGAATCTTATCAATGCGTCTAAGTATCTGAAGGAATGTTGTAGAGAGGATGGGGCCAGACTCTTCTCAGTGATGCTCAGCAATGAGACCAAGGACACAAGTTGAAGCACGGTAAATTCCATTTGAACATGAGAAAAACCTTTTTTTACTGTGAAAGAGCACTGGAGCAGGTTGCCCATAAATGCTGGGGAATCTCTTTCCTTGGAGAGGAAGATCCAAGCACGATCCTTGAGAATATGCTCTAGGTGATCCTGCTTGAGCAGCGCGTTTAGTCTAGATAATCACCAGAGGTCTCTTCCAACCTTCTGTGACAGGAAAAACAACTAAGATTCTTCTTTTCCTAGAAAAGTATCAGAGAGGTTTATAATAAATAAATAAATAAGCATATAAGATTAATTAAAAAGAGGAAAATGAAAATCTTGTACTAGTAATTCTTGTAGTTTGAATATTATTCACACCAGATGTTAACAACACTGGAAGATGGCTCATCATTGTGACTAGGAGACTGATATGTTGATTTCAGTGCTATGCAGACAGAATAGTAGATATGCATACACATATATACCTGCATTATACTTAAATAATTCCTTAGGTTTCACTGTTAGGCTATGAGCTTCTATCACTGTATAAAAATACTATATCAATATTTGCAGAGAATTAGTTACTAGAATTCATTTAAAAAACAGTCTACTGACAGTCATAAAAATAAACTTCCAGGAAAGTTTCTGCCCTAAAATAATAAATAAGTAAATAAGCTATGATCACTAACCTAAATGTTTACATTTTAGCCAGAATCTCAGTTATTTTGCACATTTATGTTGTTAGCTGAATCAAAATTGGCGACCTCTACACAACACACATCGTATTTTTGCACTCTTCATAAGAATAATCTAATTGTTCTTTCATTCCAGTGATTAAAAGAAATACAACACATTGTCTAGAATCCAAGCAAGTATGTATCACATTTTTAGCCATATTATCTGCTTTAGTAACTATTGTCATTCTGCTTAGTTTTTCACTAAGCTGTTGTCAGCTGCTGAGAAATGAGGATTAAGCTGTCCAAACTACAGTGTTAGGGGAAAGAAAAGAAAAACAATTAAAGCTGTCTTACATTAAACCTACCATGTAGTCTTTAATTTGCAAAAAGACAAATATTAGCTTTTCCCTTGATCTCTAGCATCTACCTCTTCCCAGTGGAAGGCATGCTACATAAGACTTCCTCTACCTATCCTAATGCCAGTTAATCTGGAATGTTTTATTTCCTTACCACAATCCTTTGGAGACTTTTTATGTGTATAAACGTTATTGATTATTAGTTTTCTGACAAATCTTCGTAGAATCCAGTGTTCTTAGGAAAACTTGTGATTATGGAGGTTATGTGTTTATATGAGCTTAGTCTTCCATTTTAAAGAGAAAATAAACATTTTTACTATTGTAATTTCAGTACATAATTGCTACCAAAAATTTTTAAGTATTATCATCAAAATACTGATTTTTAAGTGAACAGATACTAACATAACATTTGGAGATGACAGTCTGTACAGGGAGACTGATCATTAAAAGTTCTGAGCAATACTCCTGCAATGATATGCACACCACCATTTCTCACTTAATCAATACAATTTATCATTTTAGACACTGATTCAGCAAAGTTATGCTTTAGGGCATATAAACAGACCCATTAGCTTCAATAGCTGTAGACTACAAAATTGTTCAGAGCAAAACAGTTAATAATGATACAAGCATGCAAATCTCATTTCCACAAAGGAGGGTCCAAGGAGGCAATGTAGTGTGCAGGATACAATAAAAGGATTTAATTCCAGTTCTGGATAAAGCAGGTGGTTGATCAAGATTCTTTTAGTTACACCACAACGTATAAACTGATCCTGCTCATTCCATACCTGAATACATAGTATGTGCTTTGTTTCCTATTCCTGCTTTCGCCTTGGATCCTACTCACCTGCAAATCTGCAACTACAGAGGAAGGTCAGTGTCCTGGTAAGAAATATGTGGTGAGGAAGAGGAAGTGAAGGAGGGGGCGGGGTAAGGAGGAGAAGAAGCTGTGCCAAGTGAAGTATCTGAGCCAGCTGAGCGTCAGGAAGCACCAGGAGGAACTGGTAGGCAGTAGCAGTGGGAGACTCCCTGTTGCAGAGGTAGGTGATCTTTTCTGACAGTCCAACTGATTATCTAGAAACTTTCACTGCTAGCTGGGGACTCAGATGCAGGATGCTGTAAATGGTCTGCTAAGTCTTGTCTAGGCCTCAGATTCTTATGTTCTGCTGCTCTTTCTTGTGAGTTCCAAGGATACTGCCAGAGAGACTGCAGCATTCATGCAGGCCTCCTGATGCCTTTCCTTGGTTTCCTGTTCATCAGGGTGTTCTCTCTTGAGCTTGAAAAAGGTGATCTTAGAAAATCAGACAGCTTTCTTGGGACCTTATTCTCTTGGGAACCATGATTTCCTTCTTAGAAAATGCATGAATAGGCCAAAGTGTGATCTCTTGATGCTCAGGGCTGTGATCCAACTTTATGCCGTGTTCCCTCCTTGCAGGACCCTGAACTCCACCGGCTTGTGATCCTTGAAACCAAAGCTACAAAAACTTTCACATCCCCAACCAATTCTTCCTTGTTTATGAGATCCAGCAGAGTATCTCCCTTAACCAGCTCCTCAATGACCCATGTCAGTGCACTCTGAAAACATCCTAGATTGTTTATGTTATCATGTGTTGCCCTCCCAGCAGATACCAGGGTGGTTAAAGTTCCTCTCAAGGACCAGAGCCTGCTAACATGAAGTTTCTTCCAATTGTTTGAGGAATTTTTCTACTTCCTCTTCCTGATCTGGTGATCTGTGGCAGACACCAACAGCAATGTCTTCCATTTTAACTCTAAACCTGACCTATGTTCTCCCATCTAGCTTATCATTATAACAGGCAAATCTCTATGCATACCTGCTGCTCTCTCATTTACAGGGCATTTCCCTTTTCCTGTCTTCCTAGCTTATCCCTCTTAAAAAGCCTGTATTCATTCATGACAGCATTCTAGTTGTGTGGGTTATCTCATCACATCTCCAATTAGATTGTACCCATGTAAATGCACACAGACTCGACTTTCTCCTGTTTGTTCTCAGTGTTGCACACTGTAGTGTACAAGTGCTTCAGAGAGGCATTCAGCACGTTGAATTCCTAGAAACGGCAAGAGAACTTTCTCCATAATGTGGTCTTATAGCCACTCCCTGAGCTATGTGCATATACTTAATTCCACTTCAGCACTGTTTTGTTTCTTGAAAGAGGTCACTTCTGTTTACATCATCTAAGACCCTTTTGCTTTTCAAGTTCATCCTTGTTTGGCCACTGATCATTCTTTTCCTCCTCTACTACTCCTAGTTTAAAGTTCTTCTTATCAGGTTGTCAGCCTGTTGGCAAAGATACTTTCATCTCACTAGTGAGGTGCATCACATCTCTACCAATTTTTTGGCCCTTGAAATGAATCCCATGCTCATAAAATCCACAACCCTGTTGTTAACAACAACTGTAAAGCAATTGTTGATCTGCAGGATCTTTTGAGCTCTTCTCAGGCCCTTCCCTTTCATTGACAGGATCAAGAAGAATAGCAAGGGCCCCCATTCCCTCGACTATAATCTCCAGAGCCATGTAGTTACGTTGATACTTTCCAGGTCTTCCATGGCAGTACTGTTGATTCCTACATAAAGATCAGCAGGATTAATAGTTTGAAGGCTGGACAAGCCTTGGCAGCCTTTCCACAACACTCTGAATGCAAATCCCTGCCAGGCAGAAAACTTCACTCAAAAGCTAGTCAAGTCAGCAACTGGGGCCTCTGTCCCTTGCAGCACAGAATATCCTGCTGTACCACCCACAAATTCCTCCTAGTGCTCCTCTGAGGGTGAGGCTCAGACAGTCCAGATGGTCCCTTGGTGAGTGTTTCCAGCTCCATCACAGGCACTGAACCTATTTGGAAACTAAGAGTGTTTTGGGACCAGAAGCCCTCCTCTAGACACCAGAAGCCACCAGTTTTGAGGTTTCACTTTTGCGGGTTCCCATATTCTGATGTGATAGGCACTGACTCTGCTACAGTTGTAGGTTCAGGCTTCTGAAACTGCAAAGTTTCAGAGGAGGTCAGATCCATCTCTTTCTCATTATCTCCTACATCAACTGCTGACCTGCTCTTGTAACTCCTTGACTGAGCAGCATAACTCCTCAACCAATGCACAACCCCTGCAGACAAAAAGGCTATTGTAGGAGAAAGGAAGACTGCCGACACCATATGGCCATCAGCAAGACTCGTTTATTAAGCATTACAGGCAGATATTTATAC